>JAKGGE010002743.1:0-43854 GCA_023748175.1 Hoolock leuconedys | reverse complement strand
CGTTCAGAGGCCCTCCCTCACTCCCAGACGCATGGCGGGTCGGGTCGGCACCCACACCTCCCAGACGGTGGGTGGCAGAAAATTCCCCACTGCCCAGATCGGGAGCGGGCCGGACAGAGGCGCTCCTCACCTCTCAGAAGATGGGTGGCCGGGCAGAGGCTCTCCTCAAATCCCAGATGATGCGTGGTCGCGCAGAAGCGCTCCTCACTTCCCAAACGGGTCGGACGGGCAGAGTTGCTCCTCACTTCCCAGACGTTGTGTGGCCGGGTAGCCCCCCACCCCATATAGGTGCCGGACTGCTGCCCTCTTGAAGTTCGCTTCGCTTGCTGGGATGATTTTAGTTTGTCAATAGCTTTCTGGCCGGGTGTAACTTTGCCTCATTTTACAGATGAGCAAAACTGGAGACTGAAAGGTTAAATAGCACGCCTAACGAGAGCTGTATCAATGTGATTCATTCACAGATATGGCTTTGCTGTGTTCCCATTCAAATCTCAACTTGAATTACTCCCCAGAATTATCATGTGTTGTGGGAGGGACTCGGGGAGGTAATTGAATCATGGGGGGCTGGTCTTTCCCATGCTATTCTCATGACAGTGAATATGTCTCATGAGATCTGGGATAGGTTTATCAGAGGTTTCTGCTTTTGCTTCTTCCTCGTTTTTTTTTCTCCAGCTGCTGCCATGTAAGAAGTGCTCACCTCCCACCATGATTTTGAGGCCTCCCCAGCCATGTGGAACTGTAAGTCCACTAAACTTCTTTGTTCCCAGTTTTGGTTATGTCTTATCACAAACATGAAAATGGACTAACACAGTAAATCAGTACCAGCAGAGTGGGGAGTTGCTGAAAAGATACCCAAAAAACGTGGAAGCAACTTTGGAACTGGGCGTGACAGGCAGAGTTAGTCGGAACAGTTTTGGAGGGCTCAGGAAGAAGACAGGACAATGTGGGAAAGTTTTGGAACTTCTCCTAGAGACTGTGAATGGTTTTGCCCAAAATGCTGATAGTGATATGAACACAAGGTCCAGGCTGAGGGTCTCAGATGGAGATGAGGGAACTTGTTGGGAACTGGAGCAAAGATGACTCTATGTTTTAGCAAAGAGACTGGCAGCATTTGGCCCTGCCCAGAGATTTTGTGGAACTTTTGAACTTGAGAAAGATGATTTAGGTATCTGATGGAAGAAATTTCTAAGCAGCAAAGCATTCAAGAGGTGACTTGGTACTGTTAAAGCATTCCATTCTAAAAAGGGAAGCAGAGCATAAAGTTCGGAAAATTTCAGCAGCTTGATGATGCAGCAGAAAAAGAAAACCCATTTTTGAGAAGAAATTCGCCGGCTGCAGAAATTTGCATAAGTAAAGGCAAGGGAGCTCTAACGTTAATCCCTCAAGACCTGGGGGGGAAAATGTCTCCAGGCCATGTCAGACCTTCACAGCAGCTTCACTCCCATCACAGGCCCAGAGGACTGGGAGGAAAAAGTGAGCCATGGGCCAGGCCCTGGGGGTCCCCAGCCTATGTGCAGCCTAGGATTTGGTGCCCTGTGTCCCAGCCATTCCAGCCATGGCTGAAAGGGCCAACGTGCATAGCTCACAGATTGAGGCTCAGAGGGTGGAAGCCCCAAGCCTGGCAGCTTCCCACATGGTGTTGAGCCCATGGGTATAACGGAAGTCAAGAACTGAGGTTTGGGACCCCTGCCTACTCTACATGCATGGAAACTCCTGGATGCCCAGGCAAAAAATTCTGCTGCAAGGGTGGCTCTCATGGAGAACTCTGCTGTGGGCAGCAGAAGTGAAATGTGGGATCAGGAGCCCCCACACAGAGTCCCCACTGGGGCACTGTCTAGTGGGAGTTGTGAGAAGAGTGACCACCATCCTTCAGACCCCAGAATGGTAGATCCAATGACAGTTGTGCACTGTGCGCCCGAAAAGCCGCAGACACTCAACACCAGCCAGTGAAAGCAGCCGGGAGGGAGGCTCCATCCCGCAAAAGCCAGCACAGAGGCAGAGCTACCCAAGACCATAGGAACCCACCCCTGTAATCATCAGTTTGACCCGGATGTGAGATCTGGAGTCAAAGGAGATCATTTTGAGCTTTAAGATTTGACTGTCTTGGTTGGATTTCAGATCCTGCATAACTTGCAACCCCTTTGTTTTGACCAATTCTCCCATTTGGAACAGCTGTATTTTACTCAATGCCTGTACCCCATTGTAAATCTTGGTGGAATTAACCAACTTTCTTTGATTTTACAGGCTCACAAGGCAGAAGGATTCTGTCTGTCTCAGATGAGACTTGGACTGTGGACTTGGGTTAATGCTGAAATGAGTTAAGACTTTGGGGACTGCTGGGAAGGCATGATTGTTTTTGAAATGTGAGGACATGAGATTTAGAGGGGCTAGAGGAATGAGATTTGGCTATGTCACCACCCAAATCTCAACTTGAATTGTGTCTTTCCAGAATTCCCACACGTTAGGAGGGACCCAGGCGGAGGTAATTGAACCACGGAGCTGCCCTCCCATGCTATTCTCGTGATAGTGAATAAGTCTCAATGAGATCTGATGGGTTTACCAGGGTTTTCCACTTTTGCTTCTTCATTTTCTTTTGCCGCCATGATGTAAGAAGTACTTTTGCCTCCCACCATGATTCTGAGGCCTCCCCAGCCATGTGGAACCATACCCAACCAAACCTCTCTCTTTCTTCCCAGTCTCGGTATGTCTCTATCAGCAGTGTGAATACAGACTAATACACACGTAGATCTGGCTCTCCTCAGAAATGACACCTTCCCCTGTGGGAGTGGGATAGGTTGCAGCCAGAGATGGAAGCCCTCACTCTGCGGGCTCCTGGGAAACAGCAGGCCCACTGTTCCCACATGAGTCCATCCTTATTCCACTTTCTGCCCCAGCCTTGCCTCCAAAGTGCACCACTCCTGTGGTCCCTCCCTCTCAGAGCAGCAGGAGGGAGTGAGAACCATAGGGACTGAGAGCAAGGCACCTGTTCTCTCTGCACCCTTTCTAGTCCCTCAGTTTCCCTCAGCTATAAAATGGGCATATTACCTGCCAAGTGGAGGTTGTGCAAAGATGTGTAGAACACCTGAAGCTTGTCACATAATAACTACAATTACTATGTGTGTGGGGAATTTGGCCAAAAATTTCAAACATATTACTCTGTCTCAGAGCAACCCCTGAAGCAAATACACCACTAGCCCCTGCTACATGCAATAAAAACAGAGGCAGAGAGGACCTGCTCAAGGTCACACAGCTGGCCACAGCAGAGCTGGAGTTTAAACGCCTGGACCATAGGGTTTCAAAGGTGGTGCTGTCACCCTTGCTCTAAGTCTCACACAGCTTTCAGATCCACATGGTGGTTCTCTGGCTGACCACCTCCAGAGGTGTTGGGGTCTCCACTCACCGGAGCACAGGACTGTCTAGGGGCCAGAAAGACCCCAGTGCCCACCCCTGCACAAGTGCCTTCCCTGTTGTCTCACCTCTCCCTTGAACACTTCTGAAAACAGGGAGCTCACCACCTCCTGTGGGAGGGCTGACCGTATCCAACGCTATGGGTAGATTTTCTCCTGTTGTAACTCTCCTGAATTGCCCCCAGCCCTGCCCCCCCGGCCCTCTCACATGTATAGGGCTAGACTCAATCTGTGTCCCCAAGAAGCCCTCTGGATGTGGAGGTCCCTGCCTGTCTCCCCCAACCCCTACTACGAAGTGTCCTGGCATCCTGGCCTCAGCAGTCACCCTTTCTGACCCATTCTTGTTCACTCCTCCCAGCCCTGCCCCCATCAAATGTGGGAGTCAGTTCCCTCCAGTCCCCTGCTCAGGCAAGACGCCCATTACAGCTGGGCACCCCAGGCTGGCTGAGAACCAGTGGGGAAGGGAGGGCAGGTGGGCAGGCCACTGAGTCCTAGTGGGGACAAAGACACACGGTGGTGAGAGGTGCAGAAAGCAGATCAGCCAGGAAGCCTGTTCTCCCCTTTGGCTGGCTGGTGCTCAAAGCAACAGGGCGACACAGGCGTCATGCTTTCTGACCACTCCTGTCAGGGGAATGTCGCTGACTTTGGTGGAGGATGCCCCTGGCATTCTCACAACTCTTGGTGAGGCAGGCCCCTGGCGAGGACCTACCAAAGCATCCCTCGAAAATTCTGTCACCCTTGGTTATCAAGCATGATCCCATGATGTCATCAATACAGTCGACAGATACCAGACAGTCCTATCTCTTCCAACAATTTTGTTATCAAGAGCAGCAGAGCAGTTCCTCTGATCTTCACTTATCACCCCAAATTGGTCAGTTTATTATTTTGCTCTCTCTCAAAAGCTCAATGGCACTTGGCTACCGGAATTCATAGTCCTTATAATTGTCTCGCTTCTCCTGACTAGATCCTCATCACCAGGCAGCCAGTGTGTGACCCCACCTTAAACCCATCCTTGAGGCTGCTCTGGGAACCACCTCTGCCACACACAACCCACATGCACACACATACACACTGTGCTAAGCATTGTTCTCTGTGTACCTCTCAACCCCTGCTGCAAAAAACAGTCTTGGGATAAGCTGAGAGAGTTTCTACCCCACAGAGAAGGGTCCCTGATTTCTGAGTGGAAAACACAGCAAGACACCCAAATCCTCTCAGAGGGATGTTTCATTTGTCCCCAGTGAGGCATGCAGAGATGGAAGCTGGGGAGGCTGCCCTCATGGTGAGGCAAGCCTCCTCCCTCCCTGTCCCTGGATTGGCTGTTTTCAGAATGGGACCCTGTGCAGGTTGCTAGAGGCAAGGCTGCCTGATCAGTGACACAAGGCTATCACCTGTTAGGACCAAAGTCTGACTAATGAAGTGTAGAGACCATAGATCATCTCCAGGCAAAAAAACTCAAATGGTCTCATGGAACACAGCTCTGGACATCATGAGAATGTTGGACCCAGGTTTTGTGAACTCTAACGCCATTGTCAGCCATTCTCTGCTTGTCTTCTGTGACCTAGAGGAGGACAGGTCTCCACATGGTGTTGGTCTACCCAGCTCCCTCCCTCCCTCCTGCTTGCAGTTCTCAGAATGAACTCCAGCGTGTACCAAGAATGCAAATATCTGGAGATAAGGAGAAAGTGTCTGAACACCTCTGGCTAGTCCTTATTTCTCTTTTAAGAATGAGTTGTTCTACAACACTTGTGCTCTCAGCAAGCTCACTGGTGCCAAGGTAATGTAAACCCAGGACACTTGTTGGACCCCCTCAGCTGGTGGATATGTAAAAGACCATCCACCCTAAGCAGCTTTCTTTCCTCAGCTGGCTTGCCCTGAATCTCAGCCTTCTGTTTGTTCTTCTTCTTTCTGCTCACCCATAAGAACACATCTGTTCAGCTCCTGCTCTAGTGTGAGAGCCTGTCTCACTGGGATTCTGCAAATGGTAGAGCTGCTGTGAGTTCCTTCTCTCACTCCTCCCAGCTGTCCCTCACGGTGTTGGAATGGTTGTAACAAAGCAGGTTTTACTCTCAGCCCCCGGGGCCAGACTCTTACAGACCTTTGCAACACCAACCCTCCCTTGGTAGGGAAAAAGGAACTGATGTATTGCACCCCTAGCTGCAGTGCCATGCCAGGTATTTGAACAGGTGCTTCACTGTCCCTATCTTGGCTATCCCAGGAATTCAATTCCCACTTTACTGAAGAAGACCTGCTGTGTTGCAGAGAGGCTGTTTCATTTTGCCATCAGTGGTAGAATGAGCATCTCCACATGAAGTCCCTCTGTTTGCATCCCTGTGCCGCCTCCCAGGGAAGGTGGCTGGAGGAAGGGAGCAGACACAAGCCGATAGCAGCAGCAACCGTGGCTACTTCTTCCATTGGGTGTATGTGTTGCTTGAACCTGAAAGCATGTGTTCCAACCCAATCTGCCACCTGCTGGCTCTGTGTCTCTTTGCCAACAATTGAAGCTCCCCATGAAAGTACAATGATGTATCTGATCTTGGTTCCCCCTTCAGGTTGGCCATGCTGGGTGAATTGGCTCTGTAAGTGACTAAACATCACAGAGGGAGGGGTTTCATCAACCTCTGCTGAGATTTTATCGCTGCAGATCTGAGAGAACGTCATCCCCCACCACCAAATTACTACTTACTTTCACACAGTGCCACAGCTTCTGCCCTGGACCTTGTGAATGGTGTTGAAGGCTGAGATGGAAGGCATGGGCAGATTTTGGTTCAGAGGCAGTCTCATTAGCTCTTTTTCTTCAGGGGCTCCACACCCACGCCTAACCTTTAGTGGCACTTTGGGGGGTGGTCACGGGTGGCTCAGGCAACCCAACATGGAAGGTGCTCCTGGAACATCCCAGAAGGCTGAAGTTGCCCAGCTTGAAGGCTGGTGGAGTGGGAGTCCCTAGTGCCCCATATCCCTGAGATGCAGTTAGCCATGCTGACCTTCTCAAAGCCCCTTTAGCCATGCTGGAAGACACGGGTCTGAGATGGTGACCAGGGTGGGTGGAAATTTGAGCCAGGCAGAGCTTAAAGCGAAAAAGGGTCGTCAGGACAAATGTGAAATGGGATGTGCAATGACAAGCGAGTAGCTACAAGGCATGTGCATTTTGAGGTCAGAGAACTGGTCCATTCCTTGCACCCCTGAGCCTTGGCTTCCCAACCATCCTGTGACACATGGAGAAAATAACAGCTGCACTCAGATGCTGAAAAAATGTCAAAGGATACTGGAAAGATTTAATGAGTACCTATTAGGTAAATTGTGAATAATGTTGATGTTGGTGTTGCTGTTATAAAATTGACTTTTCTTGTTACAAGCATAAAAAAAGTGTTCTGTCTACTCAGAAACAATCACTGCTACTACAAAAAATGTATTATGTTTTCAGATAATTTTCTATTTGTATATGGTTACTTGTAAAAAAAAAAAAGAATATACTATATGTACCTTTGTGTAAACTGCTGTTTCCTCTAGTTAATTTATCACACCACTTTTCCAGCTCAGTAGACTCATTTCTACAGTGCTACACGATGACTGCAGTGTTTCATTCTATGGATGACACACGCCATTGACCCATTTCCAGTGGCTGACTACATAAGTGGTTTCCTCGGGATTTTTCTATTAGAAAGAGTGCTACATTATGAAGCATTAGAGACCACATTTCTAGTACTCATGCAGCAACCCAAGTAGGTGAGTCTTATCACTCTTTTATTTTACAAATTATATATTGGAAGGTATGTTTTGCTCATGAAGCACCAGAGACATCACATCAAAGGGTTGTTACAGAGAAGCCTAGTCTCGCCATTCCCCTGCATCTTGAGTATAATGATATCCTTGACCAGCAGCAGAAAAAGCCTTAAGACCCTCTCCTCACAAGTTGCTACACACCCTTAACCCCGCCTGCACCCCCACAACCAACCCACTACATACATGCCACATGCACCCCACACCACTCACCCGTACCACACACACCACACCCACACCACGCATGCACACCACGCACACACCCCACACCACTCACTCATACCACACATACCACACCCATGCCATGCACACACACCATGCACACATACACACCCCCCCCCCCACACACACACACACACACACTCATACAATGGAATTCCAGGCAGCTTTTAAAATGATGGCTGTAAGAACGTATGTCTATTTTCCAACATGAAAGATACTAAATTATTGTGGATTGGAAAAAAGCAGATTAAAAAATCTTGGTGTATAATAAGACCATGTTTTATCAAGAAAATATATTTAGGCCAGGTGCAGTGGCTCATTACTTGTAACCCTGCAGCACTTTGGGAGGTTGAGGTGGGTGGATCACCTGAGGTCAGGAAAGTTCAAGACCAGCCTGGCCAACATGGGTGAAACCTCGTTTCTACTAAAAATACAAAAATTCATCAGACATAGTCGTCCCAGCTACCGAGGCTGAGGCCAGAGAATCACTTGAACCTGGAGGGTGGAGGCTGTGAAGAGCCAAGATCGTGCCACAGCACCCAGCCCGGCCACAGAGCAAGACCTGTTCCGTTGCAAAGAAAAAAAAGAAAAAGAAAATGAGACGCATCTATCTTGTGAGCATATGTGATTGCGTTTGACGAATATGTGCAGGGAGAAAATATTAGTAAGACATGTAGAAAAGGAAGGATTGTAAAAAATGTTTTCCTTTGTGCTTTCTGGCATTTTCAAATATACTGTGCAAATAAATTATTAATGTCAAAAGGAAAGTAAACAAAGCTACCTCCACACTCACACTTGCGCCGCATGTGTGTGGATGGATCCTTTCGCGGTTGGTCTCAGGTCCATTCCACTCTTCTTCCTTTCCTCCCTGTATCATGCTGTTTTGTTTAATTGACAGTTTTATTGAGGTACAATTTTGCATTAAGTAGAATTCACTAATTGTAACTGTAGTTTGAGATGTGACAATACAATACCAGTCATGAAGCCACTCAATACAATCCACCAATAATGGGTGACGATAGAGCACTTCCATCCACCATACAAATCTCACTCTTGATCTGTTGTTCTGTCACTCATGTATTCACAGCATTGATCACAATAGTAATCACAGTATTGATCACTTTCCACATGGCCTGGTGGAAAGGTAAAATCTGTCATCTTGCTGTTTATTTTCTATTCCCATCTTCTTAAAATTTTTTGTTTCATTTTATCTCTAATGATCTCTTAGCTCTTAGTTTTAGTTTTGTTTTTTTGTAAGTAAGTATCTGTGGTTTTGAATAATATTATATCTCTATTACATAGAACCTTAAAACTATCTTCGCTGACAGTATAACTCCATGTTCCTTTCCTGGTTTTTTACGCTATGGTTTTTATACATTTAACTCTCTACATTTCTTTTAAACTCCATAATTAAGATTACTTTTCTTTAAACATGCAATATCTTTTGAAGGTGTTTAAAATGAGATAGGTATGTTTTGTCACATATGTACCACTTATTCTCTGTTCCTCCTTGTAGATCCAGAGTTCATTTGGTCTCATTTTCCTCCTGCCTGAAACGTATCAGCATTTCATCATAATGCAGATTTGTTGGTGAATATCTGTGTAAATTTTATTTACTCTGAAAGATATTTCTGCTAGTTATACAAGTCTAGGTTAATTTTTTAAATTTTGTTTTACATTTTAAGACGTCACTCATTGTCTTCTAGATCTGCTTTAATTTATGCGGTTAAAATGTTTTGTTATCTCTTTGTATGTAATGTGTGAAGCCCTTTTCTAGCAAATTTGGTTGTTTTTAAGATTTTCAATTTTGATCACTGAATTTTCAACAATTTGGAGTGGATACTGCCCCATTTTTCTCTTGCTTTGAGTTTGTGAACCCTCTTTCTCTGTTTATGTTGTCTTTTCTTTCAATTTGGAAAATTCACAGTCATATTTTTTTCTTAAATAATTTTTCTAGTTGTTTCTAATAACCTGAATTGCATTTTTATGAAACAAACTCCTGTTATGAAAAAGGCTCTTGATCCTCTGTTCACTTGCTTCCCTGCTTTTCCTCCTGTGCCTCACTCTGAATAATAAGTTGCTGCTATCGTGCATTCAAGCTCACTGGTTGTTTCTTCAATGTCGATTCTTGTTGTTAATCTTAACCCATATTTTCATTTCAGATATAACAGTTTTCAACTCTTTCACTTTGTAAAGATGTTTTTACTGTATCTTCTGCTTTCCCATTATCCATGCTATTCTGTCCCTCCCTAATATATTGCCCAATCTATAACACAGCTGTTTTAACGGACTTATCTTACGATTCTGTCATCTGTTATTCTTTTGTCTGTTTCTATTGAAACAGATTATTCTTTTTTTTCTCCCGGTCTTGATTATTATGTTTTCCTGTTTCTTTACCCGTTTATGGTAGTTTCTCTGAGATCTAGACATTGCTTTGGTGCTGAATATTGTGGTATACTTTTTTTTAAATAGTGTTTGGCTTTGTTCTGGGATGGAGTTGCATTGATCAGTTCTAATCCTTTTGAAGTTTATGCTTCAGCTAATGTATAAGCAGGACCATTGCAGCCTTAGACTAGAGCTTACTTACCTGCGCTGTTTAAAACGTTACCCCTTCTCGAGGGAGCGCCCTTCCAAATGCCCCAGGTGTCTTCTTCCACATAGGCTGGTGGAAACAACTCATTCCCCAGACCTGTCTGGAGTTCCAGGGATTGTCTGCCCTTCCGACGTCCAGGGGATCCTTCACTGATCTCTCTCTTTGCACAGAGCCTCAAATGCCTGCCCGGATCGGAATCAGCCAGAGCGACAGGGCTCCCCTGCAGACCCCAGCTTGCCCACTGCAGCGCCTCCCCTCTGGCATCCTGCCCCGCAGATGTTTTCCCCAGGACCTCCCAAACTGCTTTCTCTGTGTTCTCAGCTTAGTGCACCGCCAGGCACTGTCTGGTTGCCCCTTTCCCTCCTTCCTGCCATCACATGTATTCATTTGTCTAGTTGTTGAAGGTGTGAAAGAAACATGTTCAAATCACGTTAACATCTACATTCTGTAAAAGCAGAGCTAAACCCTTCCTTTAGCAAAGTTGATCATTAATAGAATTAGAGTGTTTTGAGGTGTTTACTTAGCTATCACATTGAAAGATGATAATTGAGTTTTTCTTCTCGACAAGAAACATGTCCTTTTATTGTCTTGGGGACAATAATCCTCCAATGCTTTTTTTAAGATAATTGTGGCTGAGGGCCTGGCAGGTCTCACTGTGGGGCTGGATAATCTTAGAGAAAAAAATGTGGTTTTAAGCCCCCAAAGAGTTCATGAGTTTGGGAAGCTCTTATAGCCAAAGAACCTTTAGAGTTTTAAAAAAAGGGAGCCTGAGGCCCAGGAATGGCCCAAATTGTGGAGTGCTGCCTGAATAAAATGTGATGTGGCAGAACATTCCTCAAAGAGCCAATCAGGCATCCTGGCCTCTGTCCCCTGTGCTGACTCTAGGGTTGTTTGAGTCTGAAAAACCCACCGTGGTCTCCTCTGGGAGTCGAGTGTCTCCTTCTGTGAGGAAGACAGCCTCTACCGCCCTGTGCATAAAACACTGTGTATACACATCAAGGTGGCTGTCCAGTTCTCTAAATTTTCTTGTAAAACTGATATGATGTCTCCTTGAATGTACAAGAGGGTAAATTGCATCCCCCCCAAAATTCATAATACGCTTGAAGCCTTAACCCCCAGTACCTCAGAATGACCTTTTATTTGGAAATTGGGGTCACTACTTAGGACACACTCAGTGAAGTTGAGCTCCCGGCTATAACATAGTGGGCCCCTCTAATCCAATACACAACTGGTATCCCATAAGAAGTGGAAATTTGAGCACAGACATGCACATGAGGAGAATGCCATGAGAGTGAAGGGCAGAGATGAGGCGGCGGATGTTTGTATGCCATGAACGCCAAAGTACTGGCACAACACCAGAAACTGACAGTGAGCATGGAACCGATTCTCCCACAGCCTCAAGGGAAGCAACATTGCTGCCACCTCATCTCAAACATGTGCCTCCAGTGAGACTCCACATTTCTGTTTTAAGCCACCGGGTTTGTGGTACTTCTCGCGGGCAGCCAAGGAAACTGGTGCACAGAGAGATGTCCATAGTATAACATAGATTTCACTAGCCAGGACAGCCTGTGAGGCTCAAAGAACAATTCATCATGTCACTTTTTTATCATTAGAAAATTGTATAAGTTATATACATAAATGTGAGGACTGTGCTTTTACTTTGAAGCTCAAACATACTAGCTTGAATTTGAAGAAACATCAACCTGAGTTCCTCATCCAGTTGTGTAAATTAATAAACATCTCTGTATCTCCCTGGAAGTGGGGAAAACAAGTGTTAATGTTGTAAAACAATACCCCATGAAGGAGCCCAGTGATCATGCCTCCCAGAGTCCCCAAGACTCATGCTTTCCTCCCACAGGGATTGGAGCTGTCCTCCTGGACCAGTAGGGATGGTGGGAGGGAGCACCGTGTCACCCTAGGTCCAGGCCATGAGAGGCATTGCAGCTTTTGCTTGTGCTGTTCTGGAATTCAGCCCCTGACACCACCTTGTCATCAAGCCAGTCCAGCCTACTGGAAGATAAGCAGCCACATGGAGGAGAACTGGCAGCAGCTAACAGCCAGCACCAACTTGTGACATAGGAGTGAACATCATGGACCTTCCAGCCCAGTTACTCCTCCAGAGCCACAGGAGTGAACCCAGGAAAACCAAAGAGAGGCCAGCCAACACACAGAACAGTAGGAAATAAATCCTTACATTTACATGCCTGTCTCCATACAGGCATGTATAATAACAGGGATCATTATTTACATTTCATAATACAATATTATAGGTGTAAAATACTTATGCCACATGCAGGGAGATGCCCCTACTTCCCAGCAAGTCAGTCCCACAGCCCAACAATTCTCCCTGCCACAGACTCTGTCAGGAGAGCCCTGCTGTGTGAGTCCACCCTGTTTGCCACAAGTTCCAATGTCGTGTAACACAGTTCTAGCAAAACACATTGATTTGGTTTGTTATGTTTTGTTTAAAGCATTCTCCTTAAACACATGCACACAATTATTGGGGTTTGTCAAATATCTACTGGATCCAAGCTTGCAGACCTCTATTATCCCACTCCCCATCTGGATGGCAGCTCTTGTACATCAGCTGGCTGAGTTCCTCGCTCATCCAAGTTAGAACCCTTCTCTCTCTTCCTATATCCCTGGTTGTTTCTAAGTGATTGGTGCCTCAAGCTTCTCAATATTACAAACACACAGGGAGGGCTTTTATTTGGAATGCCTTCCTATAAGTAGATGTGTGACTAACTCCAGTGCAGTCATCTGGAGGCTTGAACTCCACTCTGCATTTATCTGTGCATCTTGAAGAGCCAGAGCCATCATGGTACCCGGTCCAGGCCTCTGTTGGAGCTCCTAGCACATGCTGCCAGGGATTCGTTGCCTGTCATTCCTTCCAGCCTCTGGTCTCTTGAGGCAGGGACACTGCTCCACTGGTATTGATACTCCAGAACCCAACACAGAGCTCAGCCCATTTGTGTTAATGGGAGAAGGGAGGGAAGAGACAGCAAGGAATGAAGAAGGAAAGCGAGGTCAGAGGGGAGGGAGAAGGGAAGGGAATGGAAGAAACCCCTGCACATTCAGAGAAATAGAGAATTGGAAAGGTTATTCAGTCTCCAAGTACCCCTAGGATCCAGTGTTGTATTTTTTCTTTTTAACAAAAAATACTCAAGACTCAGTAATTTCTTTTCCAGAAACGGAACTATATATTTTACTTTTGTCATTTTGTAAATCATCTAAGTTAGTTCCCAGTCCCACTCAGAGAAAAATGCCACTGTTCCCCATTTGATAATTGAAAGATACTTAATGGTTTAACTAACTGACGTCATCAGGCCAAACACACATAGCAAGCAGTAGAGGCACCATGATTTGAACCCAGGGAATGGAAACCAAAGCCCCTGCTCTTCATCAGATGAAGCTACACTGCGTGTCATCTTCTGCTTAAAGGAACACTTTGTTCACAGTAATGTTTTTTTCTCCAAACATTGCAGTTTCAGTCAAAATTTCAGATAAACTTCCATTGCTGGGAAGATAGAATGAACACATAATTTTCCTTTTCCTTCTCTAAGAAACCTGGAAAATCCTGAATGTTGTATATGAAATTGGATTTTGGTTTTGTTATGTTTGTTATGTTGGGTTTGTTATGTTTTGTTTAAAGCATTCTCCCAACCACATGCACACAATAGGGTTGGCCATATGACCGAAGCAAGAATGTGCCAGTGAGGTCCCCAGGTGTTCATTTTGCCTCAAAAATCTTAGACCAGATATGGGAGAAACTGGCAACTCAGAAAATGCTGGTAAGAGATATACAAAAGAGCTCAACAACAACAAAAGCCCATTCTCTCTTAACCTAGTGACCAGGCTAGAGGCAGCCTAGCAAGCCAGAAAACTGCTGTATTCCAGCCAAAAAACACAGGAAAACTCTTCACCATGTCTACCCCTGTCAGCAAAGTCCAAGGGGAAAACCTAAGTCCCTTTCTTCTCTTGCCAGGACATAGGGAAGATCCCAACTGGGCCTCCCTTCCCTCCCCTGCTCCCCATCAGGGTGGGGTCAGAAGAGGCCAAGCAGGAAGCCAAGACTTCCTTCCCCACACTGGCAAAGAAGACCCCTCAACATGGTGTCAGTAGAAGACACCACGTGGGGAGCATGTATGTGTCCCACGCTCAGAGTATAGATGTGCCATCTCCGTTGAAATTTGTGAAGAGTAAAGACATGAGACCAAAAAATCCATAGAAGAACAACAAACTGATGCATGTGGGCATCTTATCAAAATTAATAACTTTTACTCTAACCAGCCTAGGTAAATATATAGGGAGACTTGGCATCTCCAAAACAAAAGAAAAAAAATTAAATAAAAAGTGTAAAAGGATAGCCAGGCATGGTGGCATGTACCTGTGGTCCCAGCTACTCAAGAGGGTTGAGGTGGGAGGATCACTGATCCTAGAGCTTCGAGGCTGCAGTGAGCTGTGATTGTGCCACTGCACTCCAGCCTGGATGACAGAGCAAGACCCTGTCTCCAAGAAACAAAAAACGTTTGCCAAAGACTCTGTCAAAAGGCTGAAAAAGACAAACCACGTACTGAAAAAATATTTGCAAACCATGTATCTGACAACAGACCATATCTAAAAGTAAGTATACAAGGAACACTCAAACTCAACTGGAAAAAACATGCTGCTAACCAACCAGAAAACAAGCAAAGACACGAGGAAATATTTCACCAAAGAGGATGTACAGCTGGCAAATAAGCACATGAAAATTCTCAACATCATTAGCAATTAGGAAATGGAAATTAAGAGCATGGTGAGATATCACTCACACATTTGTTAGACAACTCTTAGTATGACAACACCAAATCGCCGGAAAGGATAGACAGAAGTGGCTTTCGATGTGGAATGTGTAAAATTAGCACAACCACTGGCTATGAAAAAGGGTTTTACAGGATTCTGAGAACCCACACACATGCTTACCATATGACCCAGCACCAGGCCAATTGGGCATTTATCCCAGAGAAATGAAAACCATGTCTACACAAAATCTGGACATGAATGTTCATAAAGTAGATTTATTTGTATTATCCAAAGGCTGGAAATAGCCAATCTCCTTTAAAATTTGAATGGTTAAACAGTGGCCATCCACACCATGGAAACCACTCGGCAGAAAAAGAGCAAACTATTGATACATGGCAACATGGATGATTGAGAAAAAAAACATCTTGAAAGATTTCACAATATCTCCTGCATTCAGCATTCTTGACAAAATTAGAGATGGATTATTGGTTGCCAGGAGGTTAGGATGGTGGGACAATTATCTTAGTCCCCCATTTATGAATTATTCTGTGAGTTGCTAACTATTATCAGCATCTGAGAAGATACAGTGACTCAGGTTATGTAACTTCCTCAAAAAATGGAGCTTATGCAGCCAGGGCTGGGACCCATTAATTTGGACCTCTCCGTCTTGCTTCCCAAGCCACATGTGATGGAAGGTGCCCCCACACTGGGGACACCCCTGATTGATGGAGAATCTCTGTGATGACACATTGATTTTGTTTTATCCAAACCCCAGGGACTAGGCCATTGCACCACTTAGACCCCACGCAGTGAGGAAACTTGCAATGGGTAGAAATAAGGCAAGAACTGGATTTTGAATGCAGATAAAACTAACATAACACACTTCAGACAGCACATGTCATGTTTCTACACCCTCAGGACAGACAGTGGCAGGAGCTGGGTGGCTGGAAGGGGAATGTGGTTAGATTATGAATCTGAGTTCTGAGGAGTGTTCACTGGGGAAGACAATTATTGGTAGGTGGAGTAAGATCTCAAGGTGAGGAAAGAAGATTTTCTGGGGATACTGGTCCAAATGAGATTGACATGACATTCAATCTAAGAAGAGGTAGTAAAAATTCATGTCACCTGGCGACTTAGAAAGCCTGCTGATAGTGGCAGGGTAACATGTAGCAACATAATTGTTTCTTGAGCTCTAATAAAATAAAGACAACTAGACGATTATATCTCACATATTTCAATGGTATGTGAAGTAGGCAAAGCACCCCGATACAAACCAGGTGCTCAGGAAATGCAATTCATTGTCAAGTCTGCTGCCCTGCCACCTTCCCACCGCTCTCCCCTGCCACCTTCCCACCCTCCTGTCGCCCTCCCTCCCTCCACCCCTCAGGCTGTGGCTCAGCAAGTGAAGGAGCACCGTTCCATTTCCTCCTGACGGCAGGTGGGCGGGCAGAACCTGGTGCAGGGAACACCTTTGGATTTGTGGGGTGAGATCTGGCACTGGTCCTCCAGAAACATCAAAATCATCTCCACCCTTCTAGCAGTTAGCCTGTTGCCATGGTAGCCAGAATCTTGGTACAGGAATTGGGACAAGAGGGGTGATAAGTAGAAAGCAGTTTAGAGAGACGATGAGATCTCAGCACACCGTGAAGGCAGCCTGGGCAGAGTTCAGGCCTCCTGTCTGACCTCAGGGTTCTGCTGCCCCAGCCTACGTGGGCACCCCTGATGTGTTGCTGGGTGATGGGTGCCCAGGTCAGAATTCAGCTAGTGACATAAAAACATGATGTGTCTGCGTCCAGACCACTGAGCTGTGCCTGCTCAGACTCAGGCTCTGAGCTCCCTTGCCTCCCAGCCCAGCTGGAAATATTACGATGCAAATTTCCTCTGTGCTGTGTCGGAGAGAGAGGGCCCAGCTTCCCCTCAGCTTGTGGCAAAGCTCTCTGCTCAGGGAAGAGCCAGAATTGGGGAAAGTTGGATCTAAAGTTGCCTCTATTGTGACTTCCTTTGGGCAAGCTCACTTTAATTCAATGAACATTTGTTGGCACTCCATGAGCAATGTTCTGTGCACTTTTTTCCAAGTCGTCTGATGCTGATATGTAAGCTAGAATAGGTATACCTAAAACCACACCAATCCTCTGCTGTGTAAATTAGCAGTGAAAACTTAGTAAGTCTTGAAATGGTCTGCACCTCTGCTCCCCCACCTGCAAAGGGAATCCCAAGCCACCCCATAGCTGTTGGGAAATCAATGAGGCATCCTCCAAGAGCTAGCCAGTTCCCAGCATGCCTAAGGGGTTCCATCTCTATTACTTGGCTACTCTCTAGTCCCTGCCTCCTGCATGGAAGTCAATAATAACCCCAGCCTCACAGCTTCATGAGGGTTATGAGATAATGAAATGAGGATGTTTTATAAAGTAAAGTACGTTATAAGGATGGTTTACTGTCATTGTCATAATGGGACATTAAGAAAGAAGAAGGCCAGGCATGCTGGCTCACCCCTGTAATCCCAGCACTTTGGGAGGCCAAGCAGGCGGATCATGAGGTCAGGGAGACAGACCCTACTGCTGCTAACACGGTGAAACCCCTCTGCCTCTACCAAAAATACAAAAAATTAGCTGGTGAGGTAGCAGGCTTCGTAGTCCCAGCCACCGGGTGCCAGTGAGAATGGCATGAACCCCGGAGGCGGGAGATTGCAGTGAGCCAGATCGCACTCACGGCCTCCAGCCTGGGAGATAGAAAGAAACCCCAAAAAATATCACCCATTACCGGTGCATTTAGGTGGTGGCAACTGGGAATTCCAGTGCTTTTCACCACCACCCCATGCAGTAAATATGGGCCCGTGCCATGTGCCGGGCATACTGTACAAGGCACTGCCTGCACTGAGCTTGAAACCCAGTGATGGAAAAGTGACGGCGAGTGATCACAAATGTAACAAAGTTCATGCTCATGGAAGGGCAGCACACAGTGCAATGGGATCCCAAGAGAAGGGATGATCGAACTCCAGGCCAGGGAGATGAGGAAGATTCCCAAGAGGGATATTGAGTTGGCTCATAGCAAAGATGGTGAGAAGCGGCACTTGGGAAAATGTCACCAGGAATAACCTGCTCCCCAGGCAAAAAATCCTTCATTTAATCAATAGTCCCCCTAGAAGTAAAGGCCATCAGGAGAGGTCCTGAGGACAGCTCACCCTTTTCTCCAATGACCCCACCCCAATACCCACTCAAGCTATCATGGCTACCTGTGAAGCAGCAATGAATGGATGGATGGGACCTTGGGCCAGCGCCATTAAATAGGAAACAGACTTAACTCAAAATCTGCCCACTATTCTGAAAATAAACCAAATTAGCAAAGGAGCTAAGCTGCTTCTATATCTTTGCAGCCCGTCATCATTCACCGAGTGTCTGTAATGAACACCAACGGGTAAAGCATGGTACCATTCGTTTTCCAGGGTTTTCCTCATATATCTCTGTCTTTGACCCAAAATAGCAGCATACCCAACAGCCCCTCAGTCATTCCACGAGCATAGAAATGAATTTATATTGGGAAGCATTCAAGAGGGAAGCGAGTGATCATGTGAGGGTATTTTCATTTCAGGAAAAATACGTTTTGGCTCTTCAGTATGACCAGATATTTTGCTTGCAATGCCCATAAATCTTTCTCTCAGCTGCAGAGCTGATGGGGTATTTTCAGCATTTGGGGTTCTAAATTATGAGTCTCCCAAAAGCAGAATGGACTTAAATGCTGATGTGAATCCAGAAATTCATATGTTGAAACCTAACCCCCAAGGTGATGGTGTTAGAGCCGGATGTTAGGAGCTTTTGGGGGTGATTAGGTCATAAGGGTGGGAGGTCTCAAGAATGGGATTAGTGCTCCCTTATAAAAGGCCCCAGAGTGCTAGCTCATCCCTTCCACCATGTGAGAGGCTGCTGGAAGGCACCAACTATGAACCAGAGACCAACTGCCAGTGCCTTGATCTTGGACTTCCCTGCCTGCATCCTATGATCCATACTTGCTGTATACAAACCAACCGTCTATGGTATTTGGTTACAATGTTCTATGGAATTAAGAAAGGTTAAAACTCTGGGAAGGTATAAGTTGGATGCTGAGAAGAGATGAATAGAGCTTTGGCCCCCTAGATCTCCATCGTCTGCTAGGGAAATTCTGCACCTTTAACACAGCCCTGGACAATCCCGCCAGTTTTGCTTAGCAACTTCCTGACCCTATCCCTTCCTCTCTCCTCAGAATTTAATATCACTCCCCATTTTTTACTTTATTATCGGAAAGCATGGGCCTTGGAGTCAGGAAAACCTGGTATCCTGTCCCTGAATTGTATCTCCTAAAAATGCATAATGGAAGTCCTAAAACCCCAGTACTGCATAATATGACCTGACTTGTGAATCAGATCTTTAAAAGGTAATTGAGTTAAAATGTGGTCATTAGGGTAAGCCCCAGTTCACTAAGACAGGGTCAATATAAAAAAGGGAAATTTGGGCATAGAGAACAGATATGCACAGAGGGAGGATGATGAAGAGACAGATGGAAGACACCATGTGGTAGAAACAGAGATTGGAATGATGCTTCTACAAGTCAAATGAATGCCAAAGGTTGCAAGAACCAAGACGTAGAGGGTGGACTGCTTCTCCCTCACCTCAGCCTCTGTCAATACCTTAGCCTGGGAATTGAGGCTGGACCCCGTATCCAGCCCCAGAGCTGTAAAATCAATATATCAGGCCTAAGCTCCCTTCAGTTTCAGGTGCATTTTTGCAGCGCCCTAAAAGCTAATATACCCATGTTCAGTCTGACTTCCTTTACAATTTACCAGTTATGCTCACCTGGCAACCTTATTTCAACTCTCTCAAACCAGCACCATCCAATAGAAATATAATGGAAGTCATTACGTATTTTTTAAATGTTCTAGAAGCTACATTTTAAAAAAGTAAAATGAAACAAGTGAAATTAGTTTATAAGTATATTTTATTTAACTCTGTATGTTCAATATGTGAACAGGTGCAATAATATAAATGTTAATGAATTATTTCACATACGCTTTGTTCCAAGGTTTTGAAATCTGATATTGTATTTATACTTAGAGCACATCGTTTAAATGATCTTATTTTAATGTCAAAAGCCACATGATATGCACTGCAGCTCTGACCTTTAGCCCTGTACTTGGGATATGTGAATATAATAATTCACCACTCATGAAACAACTGGTCTTCAGATCTCTAGAGATTCTGACCCTAAGAGCGGCCATGTGATGTGTAAGCAGACTGGCTTATTGAGGCATCTTTAAATTGAGTTCCCAGAACCTTTGGAAATGGTTTACAGAGATACTCTCTCCTGCAGCCAAGGAGAGAACGAAAGAGGATCACACACAGGTTAATTGTAAGAGTAGGAGAGCTCTAGAGAGTTTACATTCTCAAATCCTAAAGCCTCACAGCAATGCCAAGGCAGGATTAAAGAAGTGGGAGCCTACAACGTGATATGATACAAAAATTTGGTTAATACACTGAAGTCTTTCATCTCAAAATTGCTCAAACCCTATTCAAGTTACACTTGTTCCTTCCTATTAAATGCTTGAAGATGATGCAACAAAATAAGATATCTCTGGTTTCCCCGAGGGCTGTCAGACTGATAACTAGGGTTAAGCCACATATGGTACAGTTGCAAGACCTGTTGCATCTGCTAGAATGGAGAGGGGACTGTGCCACAACCACTGCAGCATCTGTTGACACATTATTACTGGCAGGAACCAGAGAACATCATGGAACTGGATGCTGGCTGGTGCTGAATCGAGGAGGCTGAAACAGAATCCTTGGAGAAGAACAGAAGATGAGTGCACTCACAATGCAACATTGAGCACACGGGCAGGGACCTTATCATGCGCGGCCTTTTGGAGCCTTGAAGAAATGGCAAAGTCCATAAAGTAGTAGAAAAGGCATGGCAGACCATAATCAAAAATCAAAACATAATAGATGTCGGTACGGATGTGGTGAAAGAGAACACTAATTGCTGATGGGAATGTAGACCATAATAAACTACCATGGAGATTCTTAAAGAAATTGAAAGTACGACTATCACTCTGATCCAGCAATCCCACCCTGGGTATACCCACAGGAAATAAGTTATACAAAAAGACACTTGCAATACTCCACATTTATAGCAGCACACCGCACTGCAAAAATAATATGGAACCAACCCCTAATGTCCATCAAACTAAGAAATGGATATGAAATGTGGCATACACTCATGGAATATTCAGCCATTAAAAGGAACAAAATGGTAATTACAACAACCTTGGATGGAGTTGGAGACCATTATTCTAAGTAGAAGTAACCAAACCAAAACCAAATATGTTCTCACCTATAGGTGGTTTCAAGCTATGAGGATATGAAGGCATAAGAATGATATAATGGACTTTGGGGACTTCGAGAGGGAGGAAGAGGATAAGATCATTAATTTGGGTACAGTAAAATGCTAGTGATTAGTGCACCAAACCTGAAATCACCTAAAGAACGATGATGTGACATGGTTTGGCTCTATCCCCAACTCCAAATCTCATCTTGATTGTAACTCCGCACTGAAATATGTCAATGGAGGAACCCGGCGGGAGATGAATGACCATGTGGGCGGGTCTTTCCCTGTGATGTTCTCGTCATGAGATCTGGTGGTTTTGTAGGAACTGTGAGTCAGCAACCTCTTTCTTTGTAAATCGCCCAGTCTCAGGTATGTCTTTATCAGCAGTAAAATGGACCAATACACCATCGCAACCAAAACCACCTGTTCCCCAAAAACTCTTGAAATTTAAAAGTCACGGGCAGACATTGAAATGCTCAGAGAAGTAGGTGTGTGGAGGTGACATACAATGCAGGTGTGGAAATTTGCTAGTTGGAGGACACCATTTAACCACATAGTGAGACGGGTCACAAGAGGTAACACTGTATCATCAAGGAGTTCTTTGGCTGTCCCTAAGGGCAGGATGATGGTAAGAATGCTGTTACACTTCAAAATAAATCATAGGATTCCTAAATAACACAGGCCAGATGGTAGGCTCAACTGTCGCAAGCAAGGTGGAAACAATTAATGAGTAGTGTCAGGGACTTGACCTACAGAAAGCTTTTGGAGAAGTTGCTGGCACAGTGAGAGGTAGACGGGCAGTCAATCTAGTAAATCAAGAGATACTGAGAACTAACAAGTAAATGCAATACCGACTCTTAGGACTGATCCCCAAAAAATTTAGGGAAAATTGCTATGACATTATGGGTCAACTGATAGAACTGGGATGAGGGTAGCAAAATGGGTTAAAATATATCCCTGTTATCTCGTCTACAGCCAAGGAAGCACACCCTAACAGACATGGCAGGAGGCTGCCTGTCTCTGCAAGTCTCGAGATAGCTGCCCGTGATTTCCCCCGTTTGCGGCTGCCAGTCTTACCCCGGTTTGGCTCTTTATCAAGTAACATCTTCACTAAGATGTTTCTTTGGCTTTGGTACTGGTTTTTAGTTTGTTATTGCTTGTTTTCTCATCTGGTCATCTTCATTTTGTTCTTTTTACCTTTGATAATCCCTCATGACTATGCAATCTATGTTATGTCATTATGCTCTTCAGCAGTGAGAAATTCTATTTGCTTTGTTTTTGAGGCATAAGTTTTTTCTGGCAAGAAACGAAAATGCTCAAAGCTGTTTTCTGCCTCTGGCCTCAGTAGGCTCACAGTGTAACGTCATCTGAAAGTGAGTACCAACTTCAGCTCACAGAGTACAGTCGAGGCTTCCATGATGAAGCTAAGGGTCTGGTCCATGGGAGAATGGCATAATAGTTTTGCTGTTCACATCATCATTGTTATTTTGAAAGAAGGGAGAAGAAGAAGGCACTAGAGAAGGAAGGTAGTAGAATCAAAGTGTTTTCTATTTGAAGGAACTTTTAAAAGTTCCTTTCGACACTTGGTCCAGTCTCCGATGAGGATCATCCTCAAGAGCTCTCCAAGTTCCCAGCCGTCCTCTAGCTTTGACATCAAGCTATTGGATGCTCATAACTCCATGAGGTTACCCACCATGTGCAGCCTCCTTGTAATAGCTACCTGTTGAATTAGCCATTTGCCAATAAACCCCAGATGTTGGTCTTGATGTTTCTAATGGGAACTGAAATAGAGGGAAGTTATTGCTCTGAGCAGCTCTTGTTTGTAGAGCTGATAATTCTATTCCCCCAGCTGCTGAAATGACTGCACTCCTTTCTGCATTGGCGTGCCTTCATTGATAGAAGTCACCTGTCTTGGAAATACCTGGAGGTCATGCCCACACTCTGACAGAGCGAGTGGCACATGTGTACTCACTGAGGTAGCAGTTCAAACAGCCTGGCCATGTTTCAATAATTGAGACAGCTCTGAGGGAGCCATTTATAATTCAGAGCTCTCCACAGGATCACAGTGAGGATGGACTCGCTGAAACACCACCTTAGCTTCATCCCTGCTCTACTCTTGTACCCTCACGCCCCCAAATCTCCTCTGAGCATTCCACCGGGTAGTTACTTGTAAAACGTCCCTGCAGGTGTGATCAGCTTCAGGAAACCCACAGAAGAGAGACTAAGAATAAGGATTTCACATGGCAGCCCTTCATTCCATGACAACTACATTCAAAGTAAGCCCTGAGTCTTCTAAGCCCCTATGCTGTCACCACTCATCTCAAAAGCCCTGGCTTTGATTAGAACAAGTGTTTAGAACAGTTAACAGCTAGTTTTATGTGTTTGTTTGTTTTCTATTTGAAGTTTTTAGGTGAATAGAGCTTTGGTTTCTTTTTAGAGCTGTTTTAGGTTCAGAACAAACTGAGAGGAAAGTAGAGTTCTACATGCACCCTCTCCTCAATACTACCTATCATCAATATCTTGCACTAGAGTGGTATGTGTGTTACAATCAATGAACAGACCTTGATGATCAGCAGCACTCAAAGTCCATAGTCACGTATATTCTACAGGTTTGAGCAAATGTATGACATGATTCCACCTTTAAAGTACTGTACAGGACACTTTCACTGCCCTAAACATACTGTTTCACCTATTTGTCCCTTTTCCCCCTTCTTTTCCTTCTTCCCTCCAAGCCTCCCAACAAACCACTCATCTTTTAGTATGTTCATAGTTTTATTTTGCCAGAATGCCATATAGTTGGAATCACAGTGTGCAGCCTTTTCAGATTGGCTTCATTCATTTAGTAATATACTTCATAGTTTTTTTAGGCTTGATAGTTAATTTCTTTCTAGTGCTGAATATTCCACTGTCTGGATGTTTCACAGTTATTCATCTACTGAAAGCATATATTTGTAACTTCATGAGTTTTCATATAATTATAAGTAAAGCTGCTATAAGCATTTTTGTTCAGGTTTTAGGTGACATAAGTTTTTGACTCATTTTGATAAATGCTAAGAGGCATGACTGTTGCAGGTAAAAGCATGTTTTGTTTCATAAGAAACTGCCAAACCATACCCAAAGTGGCTATTCATTTTATTATTCACAACACCGAGTGAGCATTCCTGCTGCCTCCATACCTTCACCAGCATTTCGTATTTTGACGCAGCCATTCTAACAAGTGTATAATGGTGCATCTCAATGTTTTAATCTTTGTACGTCTTTAATGGCATACAAATGTGAAGGATCTTTCCTCTCTTATTTGCCATCTGTGTATGGCTTTGGTGGTTTCAGATTTTGAATCATGAAAGGAAACATTTGCTGCAGGACCACTATGTACCCTCTACTTTCTCAGTTTCCACTTGCTACATTACCTCTATTTCATAGATGTAGAAAGTATGTTCATAGAGGCAAACAGGTCTCCACGCCAGCAAAGGACAGAGTTCAAACTCAGTGTCATTTGATTGTAATCACTGGTCTGTGTCAGTCGTTTAGAAGCTCATCAACAAATAGGAAGCCCCACAGTCTAAAATTTCCCACATAAACTCTTCCAATTAAATCCAGAAAGAGACGAGATCAAGAAGCCAGGCTATTCCAACAGGTGGGAAGTCTGGCTTTCAGATTTCTGCAGGAATAGTAGAAATGCCCAATGTAAGCACCTATGGTTAGGTTGGTTTGGGCCGATATGATTCATAGAGATGGTAGTTTCTTGACAGCTGCCTGATCAATTCCATCCTGTAGAGGCAGGCAAAGCAGCACTGGCCAGGGGACTGGCCAAAAACATTCCTCAAGGTCACCCTGAAGTATCAGCATGGAGTGCAGGTGCAGGCAAGTGTCCCATGCCCTAGACACCAGATACCTTTCTGATCAGCCACAGCATGATTCAGAAACAGGTTGGAAAAAGCTCTGTGGCTGAGACACAATTGTAGGGTCTTTAGTGAGCCTGCAAACCAGACAGTAATTGAAAAATAAAACCTAAATCTAGAGAGATTCTTCTTTTGGTGCAGCCCTTCCGGTTTTACTCCAAATTTCACTGGAAATTTTGGGAGCAATGTTCACTTCCCAGCATGTTTGGTACATTTCCACCAACCTGAAGCTCACTTAACTCCTAACTCTTCATGCCATGCACATACTGGTCAGGGGCCTGGGTGTGGACAGCCCAGCATAGGAACAGAAACATGAAACCACCAGATGCCCCAGCTCATCTCTCCAAAGAGAACTGAGACTACCCGGCAGGAACTAACCTGGGAGGCTGTCAGCCCCAGAGACAAAAGCATCCACCTGGGGAGTCACCAAGCTGGCCATCCCCACCACCTTCAAATTTGCAAGCTCCAATCTTCAAGAGAATTTCTAGGGGTACTCCCCCTAAACAGGGCACACACAGAGCAGGTCAACCACACATGGTTTAAAATGCAGGAAGTGACCAGAGACACAGAGCAGGAGCACCAGTACCAAAATGATGCTACTTAAACAAAGAAAAGAGGAAACCCTTTCCCTTGAGAGGAAATGCAGCCGCAGCAACAGCAGCAACTACACCCTCCAGAGAGCAAAACTGAATCCATCCTCGTAAGGATCTGAAGAAAGCAGAGGAGGTGGAAGGCTGGAGAAGGAGGAAAGTTTGAGCCTGCAGAGAAGGCTGGTGGCTGGTCCCGAAACCAATAGTGGCCTGTGGAGGAGGAAGAAGGGCAGGCCTATGGAAAGAACAGGGTGAGCAGGAAAGGGAGGGGAGTGCATTATCAGAAAGTGGGGTGACCAAAGAAGCTGGGGAGAGGGGTAACGTGGCTCCCTCTGTCAAGTGGTGGCTGGGTCTTACAGCCTTGAAAATTAATTTTCCCTCAGGCCACTGGAAAGCGAGCCAGCAATGAGGTGGTGGTTAGGAAACAAGGGGGGTGGCTCGGCCTGACTGGCCCCAGAACCCCAATAATCATCCAAGCCTCTGCACTGTTTGTCACAGCAGAGTGAGAGAGGCTGCCCTGACCCATGCACAGCACTGGCTGGTCTGCCAGGGTTCTAGGTAGCCTGGGGCAGGGGAGGGTAGATGCCACCTTTAGTTTTGGAGGCACACATTAAGGCTGAGAGAGCCGACAGCACCCTCCTGAGCCACAGCAGTGGACTTCCCTTCATTAGGACACACACACATGGCCTCAGGAACTCTCTGTCCCCAACCATCAGTCCCAAAAGGAGCCTCTAGGAAGTATTTGGTAATGATGAGAAATGGCTTAATTGAATGAGCCTCCCAGCCCAGCTACTCTGTAATCTGCCTAAAATTTATAAGTGTTTCATTTGTTTGTTTTACTGTGGCTTGTTTGACTGCTCTGCATGGCAAACAGATTCACAACAGACGTTGTAGCCTGCTAGGAACATAGAATTTCCACCATCTGGCCTCCATGCCCTCTCCTGCCTTTCCAGCCACTGACGCATCTACTCCTCAGGGTTTCAGGCAGCTCCACCGCCAGCCAGGTGCTGTGTCCACAGTGTGCTGGGGAGACAGGCACGGCACAATACGGGTTTTGGTATACCCAACTTATCAGAGTCAACGTGGGGTGCAAGAGAGGTACGCACATGCGCGTCCCCGCCAGCCAGCTGTCGGGCTGTTGTGCAGCTGTGTCAAGGGCCGAGTCAGGCGCTGGGGTGCCCTGGGCAGGAGTAAGGTAATTGTGGGATGGGGAGATGGGCTTGAAACAAGGCAGCGTTATTCCACCTATTCTGCTCAACTCCAAGATATAGGATGAACGAGTTGAGACAGAGAATAACTCCTAGAAGGGTGGAGTGGGACTTGAAATTCAAGGCCCAGGAAAGGCCCCTGAGGAGACACTAAACTACCGATCGGTGGAAGCCCCACTGCGAAGAAGGAGTCAGCTTGAAGGTGACTGGGAGGACAGAGGGCTGGGGCCTTGGGAGCAGAGAGCAGGACCCGAAATTGAGCTGAGGACACCTCGTGGCCTGAGGTTGTCGGGCTATGGCTGGGGATGAAGCTAGAGAGTGGGGAACAGGGCATGATGTGGGAGGCTGGAAAGCAGTCTGCAGAGGGTGTGGCAGCAATGGGTTCAACCTGGTTCAGCATCAGACGGGTGCCCAGGAGGCCTCCTCTCTGTAGGTCTTTGTGCCCTTGAGGGCAGGTGGCAGGAGTGGGCACAGGAAGGCGGTTTCTCCCAAAGTGCTCCTAGGTTTGATGCTCCTGCCCTCCTTTCTCTCCAGGTCCCAAACTCGTCAGTCCTGGCTGTGCATGTCCTTTCAGGCCCCATTGTGGAGAGCGCCTGAAGTCCCCAACAGCTCACATGCCTCACCAAGTGAGAGGAGATACCTGGAGGTCCAGAGCTAAAACCAATCCTCTCCTTTCTCCCCCATTGCACCAGTGAACTGGAGGCCCGCCAAAGAGAAATGCCCTGAAGTGCCTACCATATCCGTGAGCTCCCTCACTCATTCCTCTCTTTGCAAATCAAATTTCCCTGCAAAATGGAGCCACGGGTTCTTGAAAATGTCCTGACATTCTAGGAGACATTTATTTCCTTTGTTCATCTCAAATCTCTTCCCTGGTGGAGAGCTGGTAAGACAGGGAAGCAGAGACAGGTGCCTCTGGGGAGACAGTGCCTGGAAGTGCACACCTCGCTGGCAATTAAAAGCAGCATCTGTTCCCAAAGCCCATGAACCAACGTGGAGGAGACAGCCACATACGCCCTCCCAGGCATACAACTCACTCCTTCCTGGCTGGTGCTAGTTGAAATGCCTGGGTGTGTGCACACATGCACACATGACTTAAAACTATATGTTCCTTGAGTTCATGTCCTTGTAGGACATGACAGCTGAGCCACATCCCTGGCAGTAAATACAGGAACAGAAACCAAACACTGCATGTTCTTACCACTATAAGTGGAGTTGAACAATGAGAACACATGGACATTGAGGGGTACCATCACACACCAGGGCCTGTCGAGGGGCGGAGGGTGAGGAGAGCATTAGGACAAATACCCACGCGGGGCTTAAACCGATGATGAGTTGATAGGTAAACCACCACATGGCACTCACATATCTGCATATTCTCCACATGTATCCTAGAACTTAAAGTAAAATAAAATTAAAGTAAAATGAAAAAAAAAAAAACCCTATATATTCTTAATGCAAAAGGAGGATGCCAACAAATGTACATTTTTTTCTCTGTTTCTCCCAGATGTCGGGTGGTAAATCTTCAAAATTATTTTAAATAATAGTAATATAAGAAAAATAGTGGTTAATAAAACACTTGATACTGGAAACAAGAAGAAGGAAAAGTCTTTGTATGGCTGTGGCCAGTCACAGTCAGTATATGTCTGTGTTGACGTATCAGGGTGGGGTGTGAGGTGGACCCCGTTTTTGCCTAATGCCTGCCGCTGTTTGACTGTTTTAATTTGGTTAATTTTTTGTCTGGTTTCCTTCCATCAAGACAAAGCTCTAGAAGGAGCCACTAGGTTCTCGTAAGAGACAGTGAGAGACTCAGAAAAGTGCGAGTATCTGAGCTGGTGCTGGTTCTGGTTTGGAAGGTGCAGAAAAACTCCAAGGAACAGAAATTCTTGAACAAAATTTTCTTTTGGGTAAAACAGCTTCATGGATTCTGGAAGTCTTCAAATCAGAGGTTGAGTTCACTAACTTTGGGACATTTTCAGAACCTACGGTTTCATGTTTACAGGAAATGGTCAAATTGGTCAATTGATGGCTCTGCTACAATGTTCCTAGACCCCGAGTTTCTTCCTCTGTAAAATGGTATTGCAGCAAAACTGCTCTTCAAGGTTGCTGAAGACAGGGATGAGGTATACTGGTCACCTGGCTTTCAATCGCGATTCATCCAACCCCTGCTTCTCTCAGGGTCTCCGGCTGGAATAACCTTCATCACAGCAGCCTTATTGTCTGGTTTGGGTCTTTACCAGCCAGGTGAGAGCTTCTAGTCACTGTCTCCCAGAGGCTTCCTGTCCTGCCTCCTGTCTTATCAGCTCTCACGAGAGACCGAGATGAACCAGCAAAGGTCTCCTAGAGCTTCAGGATGCTTTCAGAACCCAAGTATTCTACGGGGAAATTTCATTCTAGGAAATTGTTGTTCCTTGGTTTCACTTCCACCTATGTTGCCAGTGAGAATATCTCTCCGCTTGGGGAGACTGTCAGATGATGACTTTTAAATGTAAACATTGTGCTTCACAAAATTCCATCAAAGAGCCCAAAACACTATAAGTAAGATTAACCTAGTCTTTGCAAAATCCATCTGGGGTCAAAAAAAAAAAATACAGTTCTAGTCCATGTGTCATACTATCAACTGGGTGCTCATGAATAAAATGCATTGCCTCACTCTGGAGGCTGGAAAGTCCAAGGTCAAGGTGCCAGCAGATTTGGTTTCTGTGCAGGGTTCTCTTAGGCCCAAAGATGCCTCTGCTGCATCCTCATGTGTGGTGGAAGGCTAGCTAGCCCTCTGGGACCTCTTTTATAGGCCCCTAAGTCCATTCAGGGAAGACAGAGCCTTCCATGACCTAATCAGCTTCCCAAAGTCCCACCTCTAATACCATCACATTGGGGATTAGGTTTCGAAATCCTTGGGGACACAAGTCCAGCACAGCAATAAGTACTGAATATCATGTACTCTGTACCATTCAGGTGCAAGGAATGAACTAGAACCTTGATGAAAAAGGGACCCAGCCAAGGTGTTCACATTCAAGTGGGAAATCTGGGTGGACAGACAATAAGCAAGGGAAGCGATGTGAGCAAGATACTTCAGCTGGTGTTGAGCTGCAGTGACAGAAGGTAGAGAGGGACATGGGGCAGCCTGGGACTGAGGTCCGCACCCAAATTTTGAAATTCACAAACCACCATCTGGGATGGGGAGATAGCACTGTCAAGTGAACCCCAGGCGTGGGCTGATCTTTAGGTAGAGGTAAGAAGAGCAGAGACCCAAAGAAGAATTTAGCAGAAGCAGGCCACACCCCATGAGGCCGGAGTGACCTGAAACCAAAAGAGACCACCATGATCCAGGGATTTCCTGCAGAGGGAGGTCCGTGGGGAACTGTGCCTTTGGGAACATTTGGTATGTTAGAAAAGAATAAAGTCCCTTCCAAAATATCCATGCCCCACTCCCAGAACCTGTAAATACAGGTACCCCACAATGGCAGGGACTGTAGGAGAGGTGATTAAGGATCTCTGCAGTTATGAGCTATCCTGGATTAACTATGGGCCCAGTGTAACCACCACAGGCAACTCTTACAATGAGGAGGCAGAAGGGTGGAAGTCAGAGAAGGAGACGTGACAAATAAGTAGCAGCACAGAGAGAGGGAGAAGATGCTAAGGCTGATGGTGGAAGCTGGGGAAGGGACCACAGGTGCCTTCCAAATATGGAAAACAAGGAACAACACCCACCTCACACCTCTGGAAAGAATGCAGCCCTGCTAACACCTTGATTTCAGTCCAGTGATGAAACTGTTTAGACTTCTGACCTCCAGAGCTGTAAAAATACTACATATGTATTGGCTTGTCACTGAGTCTGTGATTTGTTACACTGCAAAGAAAGTAGATATTTGGTAACTGTCCTGTTGAGACAGTATCTGGGATGCCCATGATGAGGAGGGAACAGAGGGCCCCTCGGTGCCAGCCAAGAAGGGAGCAGGACAAGCAGCAGAGAAAAGATGGTTTTGTCATAAGGTGACCATGCAAGAAGTCACCTGGATTCTGCTCTCCTCTTCTCCTGCCCCACTCCTGCAGTCCACACTGGATTCACAGGGAAGAAGGACACAATGAGGTGCAGGGGTCGGTGGTGGAGGGTTGGGGGCATTCTTCCCTTCCCAAGCCAAATGCTGGAGAACCCGGAGTTCAGTCAGGCTAATGGGAAAATTTTGCTATGAAGTTATAGGGATATAGACACAACCTTCTTGGAAGGCCAGGAAGGTTTTTAAAAGTCTGTGATAGGGTTACGGCTGAAAGTAGCCCACCTTTACCTTGAATAAATAACTTAGAGTAGATACATAGGAATGTAGGAGCAGTTTATCTAAAATAAATGTTTACTCAGGTGGTCCCACAGGCGATCAAAGTTCTGTCATTTAATGTGCTGAATAAATGCCAGTAGGGGTCAGCTAGTCGGGGCAGTTGTAACCCCTACAGTACTCTCCTTGAGTCTGTGGGTGGCCTGGTCCCTCAGCTGGACTGGACAAGCATAGGTATCTGTGTCATGTATGCCATTCACAGGCTGGGTCAGGGTTCAGGACAGACCCCAGCAGAGAACCACACCTCCCACTCTGGGGGTAAAGGAAAGGAGGACTCTGAATCTAATAAGAAATCCAAGTTTTGGTGCTCATGGACTCTATGTCACTGGAGAAACACAGGTGAAAGGATGTTAAATGTCTAGGATTATCTCTCTCAATACAGTTCCCACACCTGCCCCCACAAAAAAAAATATCAGGGAATGATGGGACAAAATGAGTAATGATAATCACTGAAGCTTGGTGTTAGAACACTGTCCTATTAGCCTGTTTCGTTCATGTTTAAATTTCCATAGTAAAAGGGTATACATATTTCTAGATTTAGAACCAGAAATTCCATGAGTTTGTCACCATGTGGACCCAAAACGAGGAATGGAGATGTAGTAATAAAGAAAATAGAATTGCTGATTTTAAAAGAACAGAACAGGCTTAAAATCAGAAGTGATTGATTGGTGAAATTATTTGAAATGCTTATAAGAGAGAGCCTGTTACTGGGGAAGGAGCTGCAACCCTGTAGAGATCAACATAAATTAGCCTACTAGGCCCCACATCCAAAAATAAAATGATGACTCCACCTTTCTTTTTGATTCTTGTCATCTTGTCAGTGAAAAGATAAAAATATAAAATGAAATTATTACAAACATACAAACATATGTGCACTTTCCCATGAGTTTATTTCTGCTAAGCCGAAAACAAAGACAACATTTGGTTCAAACAGGTGTGGGCTGCAGATTAATCTGAATCACCAATGGTGCTAAGACACACAAGGAATAAAAATGTGATTAGATTCACTTCTAAGACATAATACAAATTCCAGGCATTAGAAATTTCTAAAATTATTTTCACTACCAACATACCTACAAGTGATATGTATTCACTGCAAGAAAATTATAAAATTCAGACAGAAAAGAAACACTATCCCAATCTGATCCTCATTACCAAAAGTAAATCATAATTTTGGCTTACAGGTATAGTTCCTAGGACTATTTCCATATATTAAATTAATATTCAAAATGGCATAGACAACCCCTTGTTCTACTGTGGCACCCAGCCCCTCCCTACAGTGGGCTCTGCTTTCATCAAGCTTGCTGGATATGCTGTTCTGTAAAATCCAGGTCTTGCCAGGGTTTGGATGTTTCTACTCCTTGAAGGCCATTCACAACTCTTGAGGGAAAGGTTTCATGACAAACCCACGTAGTTTATGTTTCAAGGAAGGGGGAATAGGAAGAAAGTATCTCACCACGTTGGAAGTTGGTAGCTGGTGAGGCTCCATGTTTGGGCCCCCAGGTCAACTGGTGGGCACCCAGGCAGCTCCGGAGTAAGAGAACGCCAGCCTAATAGACACTTCTCAGAGAACTGCTTGGCCACCCTGGGAGGTGACCCTTGCAAAATACTTTTAGTTTCTTTTCATTTGCAAATGAGGAACCCAGGATGCAGAGAAGGGGAAGAGAGGGCCCAAGAGCAGGTAACAGACCAAAGGCTCCAGACTACAGAGGGAGAGAGCTTGCACCACTTGATGCCACTTTCATGGAGCCCCATGCTGCCACCCTGCACCCCTCCTTCTGCAAGCAGGAGCACAGGCCTGGGGAGAACATGACCTGTGGCCTCTGCAGGCCCCCCAAGCTGCAGCTTCGTCTTCCCAAGGCCCCCCTGCCTGGCTCCTCCATCCTCAACCACCGCCCTCACTGTCTCACCCAGCTCAGTCCTTCCCCTCTGAAGAGCACACGCCCTTGAACACCTGCCCCACCACTCTCACCCTCTTTCAGAAGTTTGACCATGCGGAGAAGTTCGGATACTGGTGACGACACTCTCTTGCAGGAAAAAAACACCGCTCCTTGACTTTTCTTGCTGCAACCACTCCCTGACAGGTGCCCCAGCCCAATCTCACCTGTCTGAGATTCTTGGCTCATCCCTTGCCCCCACCTGGGCTTTTGCACACCAGAAGTGGGCTGGGATGGTCACTGCACACAAGACTTAAAGGTGAAAAGGGAAAAGTGAACTACAAACCTTTTATTTGGGATGGCATCAACACAGCCCTGTTGCTGGTAAAATGGTAATAGCATCTGGAACACTCCTGCCAACCTTCTGCCCACCACTGTCCTTGTGGGGTTCGTGAGGCTGAGTTATGGAAGACCGGGGCCTTTCCTCTTCCAGGTCCACCCCAGCCTCAGTGCAGGGCCTGCACAAATACCATCCTTCATAAAACAGAGCACCACCCTATTTGCTCTTAGCCTCAACCTTGCTTTGTTTACCCTTAGCCTTTATTGGCACTGTGATGCAATCTATTTGAAAATTTTATTATTTTAATATTGTCCCTCACATGGGTGGTGGCTGTCGCTGTATTCTCTCAGTACCTGCAAAGTAGTTGGGCAATAAAATCTGTCTATAAATACTCTATAAAATGGACAACTTGAATGAATGAGTGATTGAACTTAATCAATGGTGTATTCAGTTGAGAGCCTCCTAATATTCATGTCCTTAATCATCTATGACTATAGCATAGCCTAATAAACTAAGGAAACCATATAGGAGGGAGTGGGAAGGCACATCTCCCAGAACACCTAGCAAAATCCACAGGCAAACAGTAGGTGCTTCCATAAAGAACTTGTTATTACTTTTAGCTAACTTGCCAGAATACATTAGGGATGCATGGGTTGTTTCCTAGACATCAGATAAAATCATCCTTCCCTCTTGTTTTATATAGAAGGGAAAATCTAGAAATAAGCTGGAACAATCTCCCTAATATAGTAAGAAGTGAAATGGAAACCAATTTACAAATGAATCAGAACTCCACTAACAACCAACAAATGATGAATTATTTGAATTAAGGAATACCAATGCAAAGTAAGCATAAATTGCTTTAATATAAACTTGCTCCACTTTTACAAATTCTAATAATCTGTGTCTGAACCACTGAATAAGCCTTGTCTGAAACCACCCTGTACACTTCCCCATTCTGAGATGGTTCTCATGTTTTGTCTTCTATAGTACTCACACTAAAGCCTGGCTTAGATGGCTATCAATTCCCCTGGTGGTCTCTGATAGCCCTGGGGCTTCAAACAAAGGTAATTACCTTTAAATGGATCTTATACAGAGGATTTTGTCGCCTCAGAGCCTCAAAAGCCCATGATTTCAGTGTGTTTTCCTTGATAATACCCAACTTCCTCTCTCTGCCATACTTTCATTTCAAGAGTAGAGAAAATTGCACATAAGATGCGTGATTTTTGTCGTCCATTTGTTTCTTTCCCAGAAAATTGCACTCTTCTCTCTAAGAAACTACATGTTCAGCAAAACATAAGGTCAGATTTCAATGCCTCTTTGTGCCTGAACTGACCTTCCAGTTTGGAGCAAATAATCAGTTATCTGGAGTTTTGATCTCAGGTATTATCCAGCCTTCACTGTTTGGGCCTGCTCCATGCCTGGGTCAGTGAGGTGAGCCAGGGTCAGCCATGGGGAGGCGCTCACAGACTCTGGAGCAGCCTCCACCAATCTCTCAAGTAGGGGCCCACATAAAGGTAGATGCAGCAGAGACTCTGTGATGATGTCTGGGGAAAAGCAGGGTTAAGGACCACATCCTGAATAAAGGGCTTTCTCCAGGGACCCGACAAGAAATCTTTGTCTTAGCCTTGATGGCAAGGGCACCCATGCCTCACCTCTGAAGGTGGGGCATGAGAGGTCTGAGAATGATGACCATGATCAAGTCATGGAAACCTCACCCCTACTCTAACCCAGGTTGTGGGCTCACCAGCCATTAGAGGGATGCTTTAAAATATAAACTAAATTGCATCACCCTTAGTGGAACCATTCGGCCTTCCCTCTTTTCAAAGTTGTTATCTCAAGCCTCTGGGTAGTGAGCTGCCACCACAGGCACCTGCCACCATCACTGGCTAATTTTGTATTTTTAGTAGAGACAGGAGCCACCATGTTGGCAGGCTGGTCTCGGCCCTCTGGTTTCAAGTGCTCCACCTGCCACCTGCCTTGGCTCCCTCCCAAAGTGCTGATTACAGGCATGAGCCAGTGCAGTGTACCTGGCTTACAATGTTTTTTTTTTTCATCATCTAAAATCTCTCAAGTTGAATGTGAGATCCTAAGAGCTGGTGCTGAGATTTATTCCTGGCTCCCTTCTCCTCAACCCTCATCACACTAACTTGCTCCTGAAAGCATCACTGTTCTTCCCAGACACCAATCTCTCTCCCCGAGGCTTTAGAGTCTCGGCCTGTTGCCTGTCTTCCAGTGTCTTGCTCTCACCTTAAACCCAGGTCTCCCCTCCCTGACCACCTTTTTCACCAACACCCACATCACACCCCCCCATCTCCTTACCCTGTTTATCTTTTCCCTCTTTACAGTAATCATCACTTACAGTAATGTTTTGTTTATTTGTTTTTGTTTTATGTTTGTTTGAACACAGTCTCACTCTGTCACCCAGGCTGGAGGCAGTGGGTGATGATCCTCAGCTCATGGCAACCCCTCTGCCTCCCAGGTTCAAGCAATTCTCCTCTCTCAGCTTTCCAAGTAGCTGGGACCACAGGCCTCACCACCACCACACACACAATTTGCTAGGCTGTTTTAAAGATCCTTTCTTTCTAAGACTTTTGATTTCTAAAAAAGCTTGTGGGACAGAAAACTGAAAATCCAAAATTCAAGCAGTTCAGAGCTCCCTTCTGCCCTGAAGAAGAAAAATAGTGCCTCCTTCATTTCCCTATTCACTTTAACTGAACCCAAATGGGACTGCCACTAACTTCAGTATCTCAAAGCCAAATTCCGGACACACTCAGTGGGTCAAGTTTCGCTCCACATGCGTCTAGATGTTTAAGAGGATAGAAGGCCGTGCTCACGCCTGTAATCCCAGCACTTTGGGAGGCTGAGGCAGGGCAGATCATGAGGTCAGGAGACAAGACTACCCTGGCTAACACCCAAAACCCTGTCCCTACTAAAAAATGCTGTGACAAAAAAAATAGCCGGGCGTGGTGGTGGGCACCTGTAGTCCCCAGCTACTGGTGAGTTTGCCGTGAGAATGGCGTGAACCCAGGAGAAGTGGAGGCCGCAGTGAAAGCAGAGATGCCTACCGCACTCCAGCTCTGGGTGACAGAGCTAAGACCTCACTTAAAAAAAAAAAAAAAAAAGAGGACAGACGGATATCAAGATGAATAAAGACTCTAAGATCTGAGCCTCTGCCCACTCCTGCCCCTTGGCTGTGTTCCCTCCCTTCTGGGATTTCCTGGCATCCCTAAGAGTAACCTTACACACGCCCATGGATCAGTTCCTCTCACCACCAACCAGAGCAGGCCTCAGGCCTCCACACAGCACCCAGACCTCGACTTTCGTGATGATGAGGGTTTGGTGGTCTTTCCTGTCATGTTCCTGCTATCCAGGCCGGCTTGCGTGCCCGCCCGCTGTTCCCTGAGGCAGAGATCCACCGCCACTGCCTCAAGGACATCATTCCCATGATCCCTCATGGGCCTATCTCTTTAGGAAGTGAGTAGAAGGAGAAAAGTCTGTGCAGAAGACAGAGAGCAGGTAGCCTTCTCAACCAGCCTCCTGCTCCTCTAGTCCCAGCCCCTACACTCTGGGTCACGCTGCACATCTGACCTCTCTCCTACCCCTTTTGAGCCTCTCAAGCCTCAGAGGGATGCATGACTTGCTCCATCACCTGATTCTTCTTGTCCCTGGTATGCTTAATTGTAAGCCTTCTGTGAGTCAACAATTTACATTCATATTAATCGTATTTTATCTCATGTGACAACCCCTCAGCATGAATAATATTCCTATTTAAGAGTAGCTGAGTTTGTAGAGTAAGCACAACGTCTCACAGCGCCACAGTATGGGCTGAGCCATTGCCGCTTTGAAATTAATCAAGAAAACACAGAATGTCAAATGTAAACATGTTCTCTCATTTTTCTAGCACCTAGTAACAACACAGTCTATAGATGAAAAGATATATGTGCAGTCGTTCATCTTAAGTAATTATTCTATACTCATTATGAAAATTAAGCAATAACCTAAACATCAACACAAAATAATGAAAACTCTCATAATGATATATTGAGCAGTTTGGTTAGATCAATGATGTAGCTGTGCTGATTTCCATGTGAATTTCTCTTAATGCATAAATTAGGCTGAATGTAAAAAAGACCAATTTTCAGGAGAACATCAGGTCCTCCGCTATTGTTCTCTCTCTAGGAAATTAACACCAACATGTATCTTCTATAGCCATACAGGTATTTTCAGTAGTGTTTGAGTATTTGACACAGACACAGGAGCAATAAAGAGAAACTATCAAATAGGAACAGATTATATACACACTGTTCTGCCACTGCCTTCTTTTCCACTTAAGTATCTTAAAGCACCAGTTTCAGCTGATTTAGACTCCATCTTATTATTTGAAGTACTACCGTTGTGCTTTATATGTTTATAGATATATTTATTCAACATTTATGGAATATTGCCAATTTCTTGCCTGGGGGCTGCCTTCCAGCACCAGAAAGCTTGATCCCTAGTTTAATATATTGCCATTTAGTTAATTCCTTATTGATGAATTTTCTTTTCCTGTTACAAACAATACCACAGCAGTCAACCATGCATGTGTTGCTTTGTTGCTGTCTCCATAAAGTCCTAGAAATGTGACATTATTTGCCCAGAGGGTAAACATCACAGCTTCAACTTTAACAAGACTTTTTTTTCCTCAAAGTCTTCGCTGGTAGAGTTCACCACAAGAACTGGACTTTTCCTATGCAGGAAAAGCCAAGGCAAAGTGGACTTCTGAACAAAGAATTTGGTTTGTAAAGTGGGGCTTATAGTAAAAAGAAAAAAGGTAGGAAACTACTGCATACTGCTAATAAATTAAGTACTTGGCACCTTCCATAGATTACCAAATGTTTGCCTCTCAACAAATGGAGCAACGCTGATAGTATTAAAAAGTAGTTTTAAATGTAAATCCAGTGTGCGGTAATGCTACTTCCTTCTCCATCTCTGCAGGTAAGGACCCTGAAGCTGACATGTGGAAAACCTTGTCGGGGTCCCACCCAGATTTCCTGCTTGTATCAGTCCATTTTCATACCAAGCATCAAATATCCGGTGACTAGGTAATTTATAAAGAAAAAAGAGGTTTAATGGACTCACAGTCCCACATGGCTGGGGAGGCCCACACCATAGTAGAAGGTGAAGGGAAGCAGTCATGTCTTACATAGTGGCAGGTAAGACTGTGTGCAGGGGAACTGCCCTCATTTATTTATTTATTTAGAGATGGAATTTCTCATTTTGCTGCTCAGGCTGGAGTGCAACGGCATGATCTCAGCTCACTGCAAGCTCTGCCTCCCAGGTCTTTATTCTCCTGCCTCAGCTCCCTGAGTAGCTGGGATTGCCAGGCGCGCGCCACCACACCCGCTACTTTTGTATTTTAGCAGAGATGGGATTTCTCCGTGTTGATTCACCAGGGCTGGTCTTGAACCCTGACCTCAGGCACCTGCCCCCCAGCCTCCCTCCCAGGCTGGGACCACACCTGGCCTAGGAACTGCCATTTATGAAACTATCAGATCTTGTGAGACTTATCTCACCACACGAGAACAACACGGGAAAAACCTGCCCCCATGATTTAATTACCTTTCCACTCTAAGTCCCTCCAATGACACATGGGAATTATAGGAATTCTCTATGCAAGATGAGATTGGGTGAGGACACACAGCCAAACCATATCAGTGCCCAATGATAGGCTGCTGTCCAGAGGCCATTATGTGCACCTGCAGGACAGGTGAGATGGAAGGAGCCCGTGCTGGGAGATGAGTAGGGGCTTCCTGCAGTGCTGGCCTCTCTCATGATGGAAGTCTGTAGAGTGAGAGCCAGAAAGCAAGACAGCCATGTCAGTGACTTCCAAAGAGAGCCTTGAGCCATGGAGCAGCATTACCCATCCCTCTTGCTCAAGAAAAATCAACTTCTCTTGGGGCCAGCACATCCTCTCTGTGCCTGTAGACATCACTCTTCCTCCTCTGCTGTGCAAGCATCCTTTGCTCCCTGGGTCCACTGGCTGGGCAGTATTGATTATTTTGACAGGTTGCATGAGCTGGCATCTCCTGCCTCCGGATCTCTCACCACCCACCTTGTCGTGAGAAGGAAAGGCTCTTTGGAAAACCTTTAGAGAATGGAGAATAAGAGGGATGGAACCCATGGTGAGCTGGAGACAATCGGGTCCTCAGAAAGGGCCGTCGCTTTTGGATGCATCTATTCCAAACTCCCATATTCAGTGACAACAACCTGTTAGGAGCTTGAATTTGTCCATGGTGGGAACATTTGCCTTTATGCCAGACACTGGCAAAATGCTACAAATAGGTCTCTAAAGAGCTGTCATCTCAACATTTTTACCATAGATGCAAGCCCTAGAGGCTCCCAGCCTTCAACTGGCCACCCAGCCCCGAACAGAGCCCCTGCCCAAGATGGGAACATGAGGCTGGAAGCTGGTCCCATTTGCTCACTGTAGATAAAGCCCCACCTGGGGCTTGTTCTGTGCACACCTACTGCATGCGTGGGGAACCAGAAGCACTGCATGCTTTGTATGACATCAGAGCTATTCTCCCCATTTGTAGAGTGAGAAAACTGGAAGTTCTGGGAGAAGGCAGGAGCTAATGCTCATTTCCTAAACAACAGACACAGAGGGCTCGTAAAGCTCCTTGCTCTCCTGCCTCTGATCTCTCGCCCCCATCTACTCCCTCCTCACCTCTGAGCACTCACCCGCCTGGCTTTGTGGCATGCAAATCCCCTCGGTTCCCTTACCTACTGATTCCTGGGCACCTCCCTGATCTCTCACAGGAGAATTCCTGCCACAAAAAACAGAAAACGCTCAGAGGCAGCATCAACATGGTCAGATTCTGGGTCCCGCAGAGCTCTGGCTCAGGAGGCTCCTGGCCACATCCAGGAGACACTCCCCTCCACAGGGCAGAGGGTGGCCGCATCCAGAGAAAGAGTGACGTGGGTTCCTTAAAATTCTCAAGAACCAAGATGCTTTTTTTCAAAAGCATCCAGAAAAGTGTCCTCTCTTACAGTTAATTTTAACTCAGTCACAGATCCTTGAAGCCAGAGGAATCACACTGTGGACCGCCGAGTCCTTTCTTCTTGAACCCATCACCAGCAAAGCACCGGTGATATATAGTATATGGTTTTGTCCTGAAGGACCAGGGCCTGCCCTGAGCTGAGATTGGGAGTCAACACCTTTAGGCACCTGGGAATGTAGGGGAGAGTAGACGCCTTAATACTCAGAACAAGGAGGAAATGAAATAAATGCTCCTAGACATCTATATCTTTCCTCCCACCATGTGGGTCCATTTCCTGGCATTGCAAATACTGAACAGTGTCATTTTCATTGGTGATTCATTTGTTGTGCTCCTGCGTCCTTACAGGGCATGTCTCTCTGGTAAGTCTCTGGTGAAGGGCAGGCTCAGGAGGCACCCAACCTCTTCATGGTTGTAAACTGCTCCAGACTCGATTATTGGGGTTTGGGGAGCCTGTTAGATGTTGAAGAAAGTCAGTTGCCCCTTCCCTATGCCAACACGCCTTGCCACCATTAAGTTGAAATACAGTTCTAGCCAAAGGCTCTAGAACTAAAACCAAACCATTGATTGTGGGGAGGGAGAAGATTCTGTTGCCAGTCACCACCTCTTGTCTCCACCTGCTGCATCTCCCCCATCTCTTACAGGAGCTTGAGATCTCTTAGTAGACCTGTTGGTCCAGTAAGAGGTCCTTCCATTCCCTTCCCCTTCTGTTTTCTCCCCAGTGACCAGCTTCCCTGTCTCATCCACCCCAAGGCCCCTTTCTGTCCAGGGTGTCACTATGCAGCTGCTGGGCTCTGCAACTGAAAGGCCTTCCTTCTCCATCCATTTCTGCAGCCATATGGGGAGTGATTCCTGGTCCTGTGAATGGGGAGAAGAGATGGTGAGAATTCCACTTCCACACTTCCTTGTGTGTTGTTGTTGTTGCTGCTCTTCCAAATGCTCAGGAAAAAAAATACATTTTGGCACCCTGAGGGATTAGTTTGTGGGGTTTTAGCGCCATTTTGGCAAAATACTCTCATGAAGTTTACATAAAAGATTCATGCTGTAATTCAGGGCAGCCAGGGCTATAGCTCAGTACTGATTTGACAGAGTGGAGGGTCCTCCTGGAAGGAGAATCTCTGTCTGAAATAGGGTCAAGAGATGCACACAAGGAAGGAGATGCTCCAGCTGGGACCCTCAAGGACGAAAAAGAATGTTAAAGTTGGCAAGCTACCGATGGATGGTCCCAGAGAGTAAGGCAACACTTCAATGAGTAGCTGATTTAGATTTGAATCAGGCCTTTGCCAGCGACTACAGCCCATCCCCTTCTATGTCACACATGCTGGAGACTCTGTAATGGGCACCCATTTCTTTTTTCTTTTTTTTTTTTTTTTTTTTTGAGATGGAGTCTCTCTCTGTTGCCTTAGCTGGGCCGGAGTGCAGTGGCACAATCTTTGGCTCACTACAGGCTCTGCCTCCGGGTTCACTCTATTCTCCTGCCTCAGCCCGAGTAGCTGGGACAGGTGCCCGCCCACCACACCTGGCTAAATTCTTTTTTTGTATTTTTAGTAGAGGCAGGGTTTCACCGTGTTAGCCAGGGATGGGTCTCATTCTCCTGGACCTTGTGATCCACCCACCTCGGCCTCCCAAAGTGCTGGGATTACAGGCGCAGCCACCGTGTCTGGCTGAGCACCCATTCTCTAACAGTGGATATTGATTTTACTCACTATCTAGCCCTCCTGGTAGGGCACTATTACAGTAAGGCTAAGAGCATGAACAGCCCAGGTGATATTTTGAATAGCTGTGGGTGTGTACCTTTCTAGAGACTTTTTTCTCTGTGCTCATATATAATCATGTTGTCTATAATCAATATACAGATACATTGTTTGATGTGCAAGCTATTGCTTTTTTTTTCAAGAGAAATAAGTAGTTGCAATGTAATAAGTAATTACATTCTTCTTGAGTTTTGTCTCATTGCAAAGACATCATCGCATAAGTATTCTTACACGCTGGCAATTTTATTTTTTGTAGTATATATTCTCTGAAGTGGAACATTGTCAAAAAGTTAGACGATTTTAATTTTCTTCATAGAACAGATTACTTTCTGCAATGACTACAGTACTTGTGTAATCCCATCAGCACATATGAAAAGTCCTTTTATTCTAATCCCTTTGCCAGCCATGAATTTTATAAATCCCATTAATTTTCATCACTGGATGGTAAGAAGTCATATCTCATAGTTAATTATGTTACTGTGTCCCCTGACTCTGAGTGAGGTTGGCATGAAGTTGACTCCCCGCTGCTGATAAAGCAGCAGCTGCTAAGGGTCACCGAAAGAGTGCAGGGAGAAGCCAGGCAAGCCTGTAAGTCAGAATCCATGCCCCCACATGCACCACCCTCACGGCTTCCCTTAGCATATTCAGTGCAGATGGCTCCAGCCAACTGTGGCTTCCTCTTTTGTCACTAAAGCCCCCGTGAATCCTCCTTAGCACAAGTACACAGGAGAACGGAACCCCTTGTGCACTGGTTAGTGGAATGGAAATGCAGGCAGAAGCATGGAAAAACAGCACAGCAGCTCTTCAAAATAGAAAATAGAATTGTCAGATGATCCAGCAATCCACACGGAAGCACGAGGGTGGAGGCACCGAAACACCCAGCCATGATAAACAAAGGCATCATGTCATGGTCCATCCGCCACAATGGAATGTTATTCTGCCTTGCCAGGCTGGCTTAAATCCTGTCACATCACAATGCTGGAGAACCTTGAGGACATGATGCTGAGTGAAGTAAATCAGCTACAGAAGGTCAGGTGCTGCATGAGCCCCCCCATGTGAGGTATCGAAGTCATGAAATTCGCTGTGGGGCATGGTGGCCCACATCTGTAATCCCAAAGCACTTTGGGAGGCTGGGAGGCAGGTGGGACCACCTGAAGTCCTGAGTTCGAGACCAGCCTGGCTAACATGGTGAAACCTCGCCTCTACTAAAAATGCACCAGCCAGGGTGTGGTGGGTGCACAGCCTGTAGTCTCAGCTACTTGGGAGGCTCCAGCAGGAGAACCACTTGAACCCGGGGAGGTGAGGGTTGCAGTGAGCCGAGATCACCCACTGCACTCCAGGCCTGAGCGACAGAGCTGAGGCCTGTCCAAAATAAAAAATAGTCATGAAATTGGTAGAGATGGAAAATAGGATGGAAAGGACCAAGGGCTAGAAGGGAGGGGAGCAGAGGGGAGTAGTTTAATAGATACAGAATTTTCACAAGATGAAAAATGTTTTGAGATCTGTCCCACAACAATGAATATATTTAACACGATTGAACTAAACACTAAAATGGTTAGATGGTAATTTTGTTATATGCTTTTGTGACAAAAAATCTGCCATATAAGGCTAAAAGGATATATAAACAACTTCTGTTAACCATATTTTTTAAAAAATTAGGCAAAGTAGCAAGTCTTGAAGAAAAAA
>JAKGGE010000771.1:0-13716 GCA_023748175.1 Hoolock leuconedys | reverse complement strand
CAGAAGCATGGAAAAACAGCACAGCAGCTCTTCAAAATAGAAAATAGAATTGTCAGATGATCCAGCAATCCACACGGAAGCACGAGGGTGGAGGCACCGAAACACCCAGCCATGATAAACAAAGGCATCATGTCATGGTCCATCCGCCACAATGGAATGTTATTCTGCCTTGCCAGGCTGGCTTAAATCCTGTCACATCACAATGCTGGAGAACCTTGAGGACATGATGCTGAGTGAAGTAAATCAGCTACAGAAGGTCAGGTGCTGCATGAGCCCCCCCATGTGAGGTATCGAAGTCATGAAATTCGCTGTGGGGCATGGTGGCCCACATCTGTAATCCCAAAGCACTTTGGGAGGCTGGGAGGCAGGTGGGACCACCTGAAGTCCTGAGTTCGAGACCAGCCTGGCTAACATGGTGAAACCTCGCCTCTACTAAAAATGCACCAGCCAGGGTGTGGTGGGTGCACAGCCTGTAGTCTCAGCTACTTGGGAGGCTCCAGCAGGAGAACCACTTGAACCCGGGGAGGTGAGGGTTGCAGTGAGCCGAGATCACCCACTGCACTCCAGGCCTGAGCGACAGAGCTGAGGCCTGTCCAAAATAAAAAATAGTCATGAAATTGGTAGAGATGGAAAATAGGATGGAAAGGACCAAGGGCTAGAAGGGAGGGGAGCAGAGGGGAGTAGTTTAATAGATACAGAATTTTCACAAGATGAAAAATGTTTTGAGATCTGTCCCACAACAATGAATATATTTAACACGATTGAACTAAACACTAAAATGGTTAGATGGTAATTTTGTTATATGCTTTTGTGACAAAAAATCTGCCATATAAGGCTAAAAGGATATATAAACAACTTCTGTTAACCATATTTTTTAAAAAATTAGGCAAAGTAGCAAGTCTTGAAGAAAAAATTTTCCATAATTGGCCTCTGCCCTGCCTCCCCATCTGGGAAGTGAGGAGTGCCTCTGCCCGGCCACCCATGCGTCTGGGAAGTGAGGCGCCTCTGCCCAGGAGCCTCGTCTCCAGCAGAGTGAGGCGCCTCTGCCCGGCCACCCATCGTCTGGGAGGTGCGGAGTGCCTCTGCCCGGCCACACATCGTCTGGGTGGTGAGGAGTGCCTCTGCCCGGCCACCCATCGCCTGGGAAGTGAGGAGTGCCTCTGCCCGGCCACCCCATCTGGGAAGAAGTGAGGAGGCGCCTCTGCCCGCCCACCCCTCGTCTGGGATGTGAGGAGCGCCTCTGCCCGACCACCCATCGTCTGGGAGGTGAGGAGCGCCTCTGCCCGGCCACCCATCGTCTGGGAAGTGAGGAGCGCCTCTGCTGGACTGCCTCATCTGGGAGGTGAGGAGCGCCTCTGCCCGGCCACCCCGTCTGGGAAGTGAGGCGCCTCTGCCCGGCACCCCATCTGGGAAGTGAGGGCGCCTCTGCCCGGCCACCCATCGTCTGGGAGGTGAGGCCTCTGCCCAGCCACCCATCATCTGGGAGGTGAGGAGCGCCTCTGCCCGGCCACCCCATCTGGGAAGTGAGGAGCGCCTCTGCCCGGCCACCCATCGTCTGGGAAGTGAGGAGCGCCTCTGCCCGGCCACCCATCGTCTGGGAAGTGAGGAGGCCTCTGCCCGGCCACCCATCATCTGGGAAGTGAGGAGCGCCTCTGCCCGCCCACCCCATCTGGGAAGTGAGGAGAGCCTCTGCCCGGCAGCCCCATCCGGAAAGAAGTGAGGAGCGTCACTGCCCGGCTACCCATCGCCTGGGAGGTGAGGGCCTCTGCCCGGCTGCCCTCAGAAGGGTGCTAGCGAGGGGAGCGCCTCTGCCCGGCCACCCCATCTGGGAAGAAGTGAGGAGAGCCTCTGCCCGGCCACCCACCATCTGGGAGGTGAGGCGCCTCTGCCCGACCACCCATCGTCTGGGAAGTGAGGAGGCGCCTCTGCCCGGCCACCCATCGTCTGGGAGGTGAGGGCGCCTCTGCCCAGCCACCCATCGCCTGGGAAGTGAGGGGCCTCTGCCCGGCCACACCGTCTGGGAGGTTAGGGCGCCTCTGCCCGGCCACACCTGGGAGGTGAGGCGCCTCTGCCCAGCCACCCATCAGCCTGGGAAGTGAGGCGCCTCTGCCCGGCCACACCGTCTGGGAGGTGAGGAGAGGCGCCTCTGCCCGACCACCCGCCGTCTGGGAGGAAGTGAGGAGCGCCTCTGCCCGGCCACCCATCGTCTGGGAAGTGAGGCGCCTCTGCCCGGCCACCCATCATCTGGGAAGTGAGGAGTGCTCAACTGGCCATCCTGTCTGGGAAGTGAGGAGTGCCTCTGCCCGGCCACCCGTCTGGGAGGAAGTGAGGCGCCTCTGCCCAGCTGCCCGTCTGGGAGGTGAGGCGCCTCTGCCCGGCCACCCATCATCTGGGAGGTGAGGAGGCGCCTCTGCCCGGCTGCCCGTCTGGGAGGTGAGGCGCCTCTGCCCGGCCACCCATCGTCTGGGAAGTGAGGAGAGCCTCTGCCCGGCCGCGATCTTCTGGGAAGTGAGGCGCCTCTGCCCAGCCACCCATCGTCTGGGAAGTGAGGAGCCTCTGCCCGGCCACCCGTCTGGGAAGTGAGGCGCCTCTGCCCAGCCACCCATCGCCTGGGAAGTGAGGCCTCTGCCCGTCCACCCATCGTCTGGGAGGTGAGGAGCGCCTCTGCCAGCCACCCATCGTCTGGGAAGTGAGGCGCCTCTGTCCGGCCACCCATCGTCTGGGAATTGAGGAGCGCCTCTGCCCGGCCACCCATGCGTCTGGGAAGTGAGGAGCGCCTCTGCTGGACTGCCTGCGTCTGGGAGGTGAGGAGCGCCTCTGCCCGGCCACCCGTCTGGGAGGTGAGGGCGCCTCTGCCCGGCCACCCGTCTGGGAGGAAGTGAGCAGCGCCTCTGCCCGGCCACCCGTCTGGGAGGAAGTGAGGAGCGCCTCTGCCTGGCCACCACGTCTGGGAGGAAGTGAGGAGCGCCTCTGCCCAGCCACCCATCGTTTGGGAGGTGAGGCGCCTCTGCCCGGCCACCCGTCTGGGAAGTGAGGCGCCTGCCCGGCCGCCCGTCTGGGAGGAAGTGAGGAGCACCTCTGCCCGGCCACCCGTCTGGGAGGAAGTGAGGAGTGCCTCTGCCCGGCCACCCTTCTGGGAGGTGAGGAGGCGCCTCTGCCCAGCCCCATCTGGGGAGGTGAGGAGCGCCTCTGCCCGCCACCCATCGTCTGGGAAGTGAGGCGCCTCTGCCAGGCCACCCATGCGTCTGGGGAGGTGAGGAGCGCCTCTGCCCGGCCACCATATCATCTGGGAGGTGAGGCGCCTCTGCCCGGCCATCCTGTCTGGGAAGTGAGGAGTGCCTCTGCCCGCCACCCATCATCTGGGAGGTGAGGCCTCTGCCCGGCCACCCATCTGGGAAGTGAGGAGCCTCTGCCCAGCCACCCATCGTCTGGGAAGTGAGGAGGTGAGGAGGCGCCTCTGCCAGCCACTGTGGTCTGGGAAGTGAGGGCGCCTCTGCCCGGCCACCCATCATCTGGGAGGTGAGGAGCGCCTCTGCCCGACCACCCATCGTCTGGGAGGTGAGGGCGCCTCTGCCCAGCCACCCATCGTCTGGGAAGTGAGGAGCGCCTCTGCCCAGCCACCCATCGTCTGGGAGGTGAGGCGCCTCTGCCCAGCCACCCATCATCTGGGAAGTGAGGAGAGCCTCTGCCCAGCCACCCATCGTCTGGGAGGTGAGGAGCGCCTCTGCCAGCCACCCATCATGTGGGAAGTGAGGAGAGCCTCTGCCCGGCCACCCATGCGTCTGGGGAGGTGAGGGCGCCTCTGCCCGGCCACCAACCATCTGGGAAGTGAGGGAGGCGCCTCTGCCCGTCCACCCACCGTCTGGGAAATTTGGAGGCGCCTCTGCCCGGCCACCGATCGTCTGGGAAGTGGCGCTCATCGCGTTAGCCCCATCTGGGAGGTGAGAGCGCCTCTGCCCTGCCACCCATCGCCTGGGAGGTGAGGCGCCTCTGCCCTGCCACCCATCATCTGGGAAGTGAGGCCTCTGCCCAGCCACCCATCATCTGGGAAGTGAGGAGCGCCTCTGCCCGGCCACCCATCATCTGGGAAGTGAGGGCGCCTCTGCCCAGCCACCCATCATCTGGGAGGTGAGGAGGCGCCTGCCCGCCACCCACCATCTGGGAAGTGAGGAGCCTCTGCCCTGCCACCCATCGCCTGGGAAATGAGGAGCGCCTCTGCCCGCCACCCATCGCCTGGGAAGTGAGGAGCCTCTGCCCGCCACCCATCATCTGGGAAGTGAGGAGGCGCCTCTGCCCGCCACCCATCATCTGGGAGGTGAGGAGCGCCTGCCCGCCACCCACGTCTGGGAAGTGAGGGGCGCCTCTGCCCGGCCACCCATCATCTGGGAAGTGAGGGGCGCCTCTGCCCGGCCGCCCTGTCTGGGGATGTGAGGCGCCTCTGCCCAGTCACCCATCGTCTGGGAAGTGAGGAGCGCCTCTGCCCGGCCACCCATCGTCTGGGAAGTGAGGAGCGCCTCTGCCCGGCCGCCCTGTCTGGGAAATGAGGAGCGCCTCTGCCCGGCCACCCATCGTCTGGGCGGTGAGGGAGGCGCCTCTGCCCAGCCACCCATCGTCCGGGAGGTGAGGGGCGCCTCTGCCCAGCCACCCATCTTCTGGGAGGTGAGGAGTGCCTCTGCCCGGCCGCCCATCGTCTGGGAAGTGAGGAGCGCCTCTGCCCAGCCACCCATCGTCTGGGAAATGAGGAGCGCCTCTGCCCGGCCACCCATCATCTGGGAAGTGAGGAGCGCCTCTGCCTGGCCACCCATCGTCTGGGAAGTGAGGAGCGCCTCTGCCCGGCCACCCATCGCCTGGGAGGTGAGGAGCGCCTCTGCCCGCCACCCCATCTGGGAAGTGAGGAGCGCCTCTGCCCAGCCACCCATCATCTGGGAAGTGAGGCGCCTCTGCCCAGCCACCCATCTTCTGGGAGGTGAGGAGCCTGCCCGGCCACCCACCATCTGGGAAGTGAGGCGCCTCTGCCCGGCCACCCATCATCTGGGAGGTGAGCAGTGCCTCTGCCCGACCACCCACCATCTGGGAGGTGAGGAGAGCCTCTGCCCGGCTACCCATCTTCTGGGAGGTGAGGAGTGCCTCTGCCCGGCCACCCATCGTCTGGGAGGTGAGGAGCGCATCTCCCATCCACCCACCATCTGGGAAGTGAGGAGCCTGCCCGCCACCCATCATCTGGGAAGTGAGGAGAGCCTCTGCCCGGCCACCCACCGCCTGGGAAGTGAGGAGCCTCTGCCCGCCACCCCATCTGGGAAGTGAGGAGTGCCTCTGCCCGGCCACCCATCGTCTGGGAGGTGAGGAGAGCCTCTGCCCGCCACCCATCGCCTGGGAGGTGAGGAGCCTCTGCCCGCCGCCTATCTGGGAAGTGAGGAGCCGCCTCTGCCCGCCACCCATCGCCTGGGAAGTGAGGAGCCTCTGCCCGGCCACCCACCGCCTGGGAAGTGAGGAGCCTCTGCCCGCCACCCATCGCCTGGGAGGTGAGGAGCGCCTCTGCCCGGCCACCCATTGTCTGGGAAATGAGGAGCGCCTCTGCCCGGCCACCCATCGTCTGGGAAATGAGGAGCGCCTCTGTCTCGCCACCCATCGCCTGGGAAGTGAGGAGCCTGGGGCCGCCCCTGTAGAAGGTCAGAAGTGAGGAGCACCTCTGCCCGGCCACCCACTGCCTGGGAGGAAGTGAGGAGCCTCTGCCCGCCAGCCACCCACTGCCTGGGAAGTGAGGAGCACCTCTGCCCGCCACCCATCGCCTGGGAAGTGAGGAGCGCCTCTGCCCGCCACCCATCATCTGGGAGGTGAGGAGCGCCTCTGCCCGGCCACCCATCGTCCTGGGAGGTGAGGAGCGCCTGCCCGCCACCCATTGTCTGGGAAGTGAGGAGCCTCTGCCCGGCCACCCATCGCCTGGGAGGTGAGGAGAGCCTCTGCCTGGCCACCCATCGCCTGGGAAGTGAGGAGAGCCTCTGCCCGGCCACCCATCGCCTGGGAGGTGAGGAGCCTCTGCCCGCCACCCATCATCTGGGAGGTGAGGAGCCTGCCCGCCACCCATCATCTGGGAAGTGAGGAGCCTCTGCCCGGCCACCCATCGCCTGGGAGGTGAGGAGCCGCCTGCCCGGCCACCCACGGTCTGGGAAGTGAGGAGCGCCTCTGCCCGACCACCCACTCATCTGGGAGGTGAGGAGCCTCTGCCCGGCCACCCATCGCCTGGGAAGTGAGGAGCACCTCTGCCCTGGTGCCCCGTCCAGGAAGAAATGAGGAGCCTCTGCCCAGCCACCCATCGTCTGGCAGGTGAGGAGCGCCTCTGCGCGGTCACCCATCGCCTGGGAGGGGAGGAGCGCCTCTGTCCGCCACCCATCGTCTGGGAAGTGAGGAGCGCCTCTGCCCGACTACCCACCGTCTGGGAAGTGAGTTCTGCCCGCCACCCATCGCCTGGGAAGTGAGGAGCGCCTCTGCCCGGCCACCCCATCTGGGAGGTGAGGAGCCTCTGCCCGGCCACCCATCGCCTGGGAAGTGTGGAGCGCCTCTGCACGGCCACCCAGTCGTCTGGGAGGTGAGGAGCGCCTCTGCCCGGCCACCCATCGTCTGGGAAGTGAGGAGCGCCTCTGCCCGCTACCCATCATCTGGGAGGTGAGGACAGCCTCTGCCCGACCACCCACCGTCTGGGAGTTGAGGAGCGCCTCTGCCCGGCCACCCATCATCTGGGAGGTGAGGAGTGCCTCTGCACGGCCGCCCTGTCAGGGAGGAAGTGAGGAGCGCCTCTGCCCGCCACCCATCGTCTGGGAGGTGAGGAGCGCCTCTGCCCAGCCACCCACTGCCTGGGAAGAAGTGAGGAGCCTCTGCCCGCCACCCACTGCCTGGGAAGAAGTGAAGAGCGCCTCTTCCCAGACGCCCAATGTCTGGGAATTGAGGAGCGCCTCCTGCCCGCCACCCATCGCCTGGGAGGTGAGCAGCGCCTCTGCCCGGCCACCCACAGTCTGGCAAATGAGGAGCGCCTCTGCCCGGCCACCCATCGTCTGGGAAGTGAGGAGCGCCTCTGCCCGCCACCCATCGCCTGGGAAGTGAGGAGAGCTCTGCCCGCCATCCCGTCTGGGAAGTGAGGAGCGCCTCTGCCCGGCCGCCTGCCTGGGAAGAAGTGAGGTGCGCCTCTGCCCGGGCTCCCCGTCCGGGAAAAAGTGAGGAGAGCCTCTGCCCAACCACACACCGCCTGGGAGGTGAGGAGCCTGCCCGCCACCCATCATCTGGGAAGTGAGGAGCCTCTGCCCGGCCACCCATCATCTGGGAAGTGAGGAGCCTCTGCCCGCCACCCACTGTCTGGGAAGAATTGAGGAGCGCCTCTGCCCGACCACCCACCATCTGGGAAGTGAGGGAGAGCCTCTGCCCGCCACCCATCGTCTGGGAAATGAGGAGCACCACTGCCCGGCTAACCATCATCTGGGAAGTGAGGAGCGCCTCTGCCCGGTAACCCTGTCTGGGATGTAAGGAGTGCCTGTGCCCGGCCACCCATCATCTGGGAGTTGTGGAGCGCATCTGCCCAGCCACCCATCGTCTGGGAGGTGAGGAGCACCGGGAAAAGGGGGGCCCTCGCCTGGGAAGTGAGGAGCCTGCCCGCCACCCACTTCTGGGAGGTGAGGGGAGCCTACTGCCCAGCCACCATCATCTGGGAGGTGAGGAGCCTGCCCTGCCACCCATCCGCCTCGTCTGGGAAGAAGTGAGGAGGGTATCTGCCCGCCGCCTGCCTGGGAAGAAGTGAGGAGAGCCTCTGCCCGGCCACCCATCGCCTGGGAGGTGAGGAGCCTGCCCTGCCTCCCATCTGGGAAGTGAGGAGCCTGCCCGGGTCAGCCTGTCTGGGAGGTGAGGAGCCTGCCCGCCACCCATCGCCTGGGAGGTGAGGAGGGCCTCTGCCCGGCCACCCATCATCTGGGAATTAAGGAGCGCCTCTGCCTGGCCACCCATCTTCTGGGAAGTGAGGAGCGCCTCTGCCCGGCCACCCATCGCCTGGGAAGTGAGGAGCGCCTGCCCGCCACCAACCATCTGGGAAGTGAGGAGCCTGCCCGCCACCCATCGTCTGGGAAGTGAGGAGCGCCTCTGCCCGGCCACCCACTCCTGGGAAGTGAGGAGCGCCTCTGCCCAGCCACCAACCATCTGGGAAGTGAGGAACGCCTCTGCCCGGCCGCCAAGTCTGGGAAATGAGGAGCGCCTCTGCCCGACCACCCACCGTCTGGGAAATGAGGAGCGCCTCTGGCCTGCCACCCATCGTCTGGGAGGTGAGCAGCGCCTCTGCTCGGGCCACCAGTCTTCTGGGAACTGAGGAGCACCTCTGCCCTGCCACCCATTGTCTGGGAAGTGAGGAGCGCCTCTGCCCGGCCACCAACCATCTGGGAAGTGAGCAGCGCCTCTGCTCTGCCACCCATCGTCTGGGAAATGAGGAGCGCCTCTGCCCTGCCACCCATCGCCTGGGAAGTGAGGAGCCTCTGCCCGGCCACCCATCTGCCTGGGATGTGAGGAGCGCCTCTGCCCGTCCACCCATCCTCTGGGAGCTGAGGATCGCCTCTGCCCGACCACCCACCGCCTGGGAAGTGAGGAGCCTGCCCGCCACCCATCGTCTGGGAAGTGAGGAGCGCCTCTGCCCTTCCACCCATCGCCTGGGAAGTGAGGAGCGCCTCTGCCCGCCACCCATCATCTGGGAGGTGAGGAGGGCCTCTGCCCAGCCACCCCGTCAGGGAGGAATTGAGGAGCGCCTCTGCCCGGCCACAACGTCTGGGAGGAAGTGAGAAGTGCCTCTGCCTGGCCACCCCGTCTAGGAAGAAGTGAGGAACGCCTCTGCCTGACCACCCACCATTTGGGAGGTGAGGAGCGCCTCTGCCCGGCCACCCACTGTCTGGGAGGTGAGGAGTGCCTCCTGCCCGGCCACCCACTGCCTGGGAGGTGAGGAGCTCTGCCCAGCCACCCATCTTCTGGGAGGTGAGGAGCCTGCCCAGACACCCATCATCATCTGGGAGGTGAGGAGCCTGCCTGGCCACCCATCATCTGGGAGGTGAGGAGCACTTATGCCCAGCCGCCCCGTTAGGGAGGAATTGAGGAGCGCCTCTGCCCGCCAACACCGTCTGGGAGCAAGTGAGGAGTGCCTCTGCCCGGCCACCCACTGCCTGGGAAGAAGTGAGGAGGGCCTCTGTCTGGCCACCCATCATCTGGGAAGTTGAGGAGCGGCTCTGCCCAGCCACCCATCATCTGGGAAGTGAGGAGGGCCTCTGTCTGGGAGGTGAGGAGCGCCTCTGCCCGGCCGCCCCGTCTGGGAGGAATTGAGGAGCCGCTCTGCCCGGCCACCCACTGCCTGGGAAGAAGTGAGGAGCGCCTCTGCCCGGCCACCCATCGTCTGAGGTGAGGAGCGCCTCTGCCCGGCTACCCATCGCCTGGGAGGTGAGGAGCGCCTCCTGCCCGGCCACCCACTGCCTGGGAAGAAGTGAGCGCATCTGCCCTGCCTCCCCATCTGGGAAGTGAGGAGCCTCTGCCCGGCCGCCGCGTCTGGGAAGTGAGGAGGGCCTCTGTCTGGGAAGTGAGGAGCCTGCCCAGCCACCCATCTTCTGGGAGGTGAGGAGCCTCCTCTGCCCTACCACCCACAGTCTAGAAAGTCAGCAGCGCCTCTGCCAGGCCACCCATCGTCTGGGAGGTGAGGAGCGCATCTGCCTGGCCACCCATCATCTGGGAGGTGAGGAGCACTTATGCCCAGCCGCCCCGTTAGGGAGGAATTGAGGAGCGCCTCTGCCCGGCCACACCGTCTGGGAGGAATTGAGGAGCGCCTCTGCCCGGCCGCCTCGCCTGGGAAGAAGTGAGGAGAGCCCTGCCCAGCCACCCATCATCTGGGAAGTGAGGAGCCTGTCCTGGCCCACCCATCGCCTGGGAAGTGAGGAACGCCTCTGCCAGGCCACCCACTGCCTGGGATGTGAGGAGCGCCTCTGCCCGGCCACCCACCATCTGGGAAGTGAGCAGGGCCTCTACCCGGCCACACACCATTTGGGAAGTGAGGACCGCCACTGCCCTGCCGCCCCATCTGGGAGGTGAGGAGCACCTCTGCCCATCCACCCATCGTCTGGGAAGTGAGGAGGCCTCTGCCCGGCCACCCACTGTCTGGGAAGTGAGGAGAGCCTGCCCGGCCACCCATCATCTGGGAGTTGAGGAGCCTGCCCGGCCACCCACTGCCTGGGAAGTGAGGAGCCTGCCCGCCACCCATCGCCTGGGAAGTGAGGAGCTCCTCTGCCCTGCCACCCATCTGCCTGGGAGGTGAGGAGCCTGCCCGGCCACCCATCGCCTGGGAGGTGAGGAGCGCCTCTGCCCGGCCACCCATCATCTGGGAGGTGAGGAGCCTGCCCGCCACCCATCGCCTGGGAAATGAGGAGCGCCTCTGCCCGCCACCCACCGCCTGGGAAGTGAGGAGAGCCTCTGCCCGCCACCCATCATCTGGGAAGTGAGGAGCGCCTCTGCCCGGCCACCCATCGCCTGGGAGGAGGAGCGCTTCCTGTCTCGCCGCCTGCCTGGGAAGTGAGGAGCCTAAGCACGGCCTCCCCTGAAGAATTGAGGAGCGCCTCTGTCTGCCGCCTGTCTGGGAAGTGAGGAGCCTCTGCCCGCCACCCACCGCCTGGCAAATGAGGAGCCTGTCCGCCACACATCGCCTGGGAAATTAGGGAGCCTCTGCCCGCCTGCCTGGGAAGTGAGGAGCGCCTCTGCACGGCCGCCTGCTCTGGGAAGAATTGAGGAGCCGCCTCTTCCCAGCCGCTCTTTCTGAGAAGTGAGCAGCGCCTATGCCCGGCCACCCATCGTCTGGGAAATGAGGAGCGCTTCTGCCCGGCCAAGCATCGTCTGGGAAGTGAGGAGCACCTCGGCCGACCGAACCATCTGGGAAGTGAGGAGCGCCTCTGCCCGACCACCCACCGTCTGGGAATTAAGGAGCGCCTCTGCCCGGCCGCCCTGTTTGGGAAGTGAGGAGCGCCTCTGCCCTTCCACACATCATCTGCTAAACAGAGCCTGCCCGCCACCCATCATCTGGGAGGTGAGGAGCGCCTCTGCCCGCCACCCATCGCCTGGGAAATGAGGAGCCTGTCTCGCCACTGGTCTGGGAAGGCTGGGGCTGATGAGGAGGTGATCTCGTCTCGGTCACCTGTTTGGGAAGTGAGGAGCCTGCCCGCCACCCATCGCCTGGGAAGTGAGGAGCGCCTCTGCCCGACCACCCACCATCTGGGAAGTGAGGAGCGCCTCTGCCTGGCCACCCATCGTCTGGGAAGTGAGCAGTGGCCTCTACCCGGCCACACACCATCTGGGAAGTGAGGAGCCTGCCCGGCCACCCATCGCCTGGGAAGTGAGGAGCCGGGTCCCGCCACCCACCACCTGGCACGGCGAGTAGGCTCTGCCGGACCACCCACAGTCTAGTAAGTGAGCAGTGCCTCTGCCAGGACACCCATCGTCTGGGAGGTGAGGAGCGCATCTGCCCGGCCACCCATCATCTGGGAGGTGAGGAGCACCTATGCCCGGCCACCCCTGCTATGAGGAAGTGAGGAGCTGCCTGTCCGCCACCCATCGCCTGGGAAGTGAGGAGCCTGCCCAACTCCCCCCCCAGAGGTCAGAAGTGAGGAGCCTGACCAGCCACCCATCCCTTCCAGAGGAAGCAGCCTGCCCGCCACCCATCGTCTGGGAAATGAGGAGCCGCCTCTGCCCGCCACCCATCGCCTGGGAAGTGAGGAGCCTGCCCGGCCACCCATCATCTGGGAAGTGAGGAGCCTGCCCGCCCAGTCTGGGAGGTGAGGAGCCTGCCCGCCACCCATCGTCTGGGAATTGAGGAGCGCCTTCTGCCCGACCACCCACCGCTGGGAAATGTGGAGCACCTCTGGCCCCACCCATCGTCTGGGAAGTGAGGAGCACCTCTGTCCGACCACCTCATCTGGGAAGTGAGGAGCACCTCTGCTCGTCCACCCACCATCTGGGAGGTGGGGAGCCCCTCCGCACGGACCCCATCGCCCGGGAGAGATGCCCTCCAACCCTGTCCACCCATCCCATGGGAGGGAGGCCTGTCTGCCACCCATCTGGGAGGTGAGGAGCCTGTCTGCAGTCCCGTCAGAATTCAGGAGCCGGGCTGACCGAACATCTGGGAAGTGAGGAGCCTACCCACCACCCACCCTTCTGGAATTAAGTGAGCGCCTCTGCCCGCCGCCTGTTTAAGTGAGGAGCGCTCTGCCCACCCATCATCTGCGAAACGAGGGCACCTCTGCCCAGCCACCCACCGTCTGAAGTGAGGAGCGTCCTCTGCCCGGCCACCCATCACTGGGGAGGGGTGAGTGGTTTATCTCCCATCCACCACCTGGTTTGGAGGTGGAGGAGTTAGCTTGCCCACGCTTCACCATCTCTGAGTTTGAGAAGGCCCTGGCCGCGAGTCACTGCCTTTGGAAGTGAGGAGCCTGCCCCCCTGCCTCCATATCTGGGAAGTGAGGAGCGCCTCCTGCCTGGTCACGCCGCCTGGGAAGTGAGAGCGCCTTCCTGTCCCGCCACCCACCTCTCTTCAAAGTGCAGGCCACTTCCTGCCCTACCACCCACAGCCCAGTAAGTGAGCAGTGCCTCCTTGCCAGGCCCACCATCTTTCTGGGAGGTGAGGAGCGCCTCTGCCTGGCTTGCCCGTGAAGGTAAGATGTGAGGAGCCTGTTCGCCGCCTTCCGGAAGAAGTGAGCTCCCTGCCCCGCTGTTCCCAACAAGTGAGGAGCCTGCCCGGGTGCCCCATCCTGGGAGGAAGGGAGGAGCCCCGTCCCGCCACCAGTGTGGGAGGTGTGAGAGGGAGCCCTTCCCGACTCCCAAACTGCAGCAGTATGCCTGCCCAGCCACCCATCATCTGGGAACTGAGGAGTGCCTCTGTCCTGGCCCACCCACTGCCTGGGAAGTGAGGAGCCTCTGCCCCGCACAAACTCGCCTGGGAAATGAGTAGCCTGCCCGCCGCTCTGTCTGGGAAGTGAGGAGCGTCTCTGCCAGTTCACCCATCTTCTGGGAAGGAGAAGGGGCCTTGGGCCCGGCCACACACCATTTGGGAAGTGAGGATCACCACTGCCCGGGATCGCCCCCATCTGGGAGGTGAGGAGCAACCTCTGCCTCGGCTACCCATCGCCTGGGAGGTGAGGAGAGCCTCCTGCCCGCCACCCATCGCCTGAGGTGAGGAGCCCATCTCCCATCCACCCATCACTGGGGAGGTGAGAGCGCTCTGCCCAGCCGCTCATCATCTCTCGGAGTTGAGTAGCCTGCCCAGTCAGCCTGCCTTCCTGGAAGTGAGGAGCCCTCTGCCCTGCCTCCATATCTGGGAAGTGAGGAGCGCCTCTGCCTGGTCAGCTGCGTCTGGGAAGTGCGAGGAGCTGCCTCTGTCCGGCCACCCACTCTCTTCAAAGTGAGGCGCGCCTCTGCCCTACCACCCACAGTCTAGTAAGTGAGCAGTGCCTCTGCCAGGCCACCCATCTTCTGGGAGGAGCGCCTCTGCCCGGCTGCCCCGTAAGGTAAGATGTGAGGAGCGCCTCTGCCCGGCCGCCCCTTCCGGGAAGAAGTGAGGAGAGCCCCTGCCCCGCTGCCCCGTCCGGGAATAAGTGAGGAGCGGCCCAACTGGTGCCCCATCCTGGAGGGAAGGAGAGCGCCCTGTCCCGTCAGCCTGTGGGAGGTGAG
>JAKGGE010000151.1:0-17528 GCA_023748175.1 Hoolock leuconedys | reverse complement strand
ATTTGCCGGGCAGAGGCCTCACCTCCCAGACAATGGGTGGCCGGGCAGAGGCGCCCTCACCTCCCAGATGATGGGTGGCTGGCAGAGGCGCCCTCACCTCCCAGATGATGGGTGGCTGGCAGAGGCGCCTCCTCCCCAGACGATGGGTGGCTGGTAAGAGGCGCCTCCTCATTTCCCAGAAGATGGATGGCCGGGCAGAGGCCTCACCTCCCCAGACGATGGGTGGCTGGGCAGAGGCGCCCTCACCTCCCCAGACAATGGGTGGCCGGGCAGTGGTGCTCCTCATTTCCCAGACGATGTTTGCCCGGGCAGAGGCATTCCTCACCTCCCAGACGATGGATGGCCTTGCAGTGGTGCTCTTAATATCCCAGAAGATGGATGGCTGGGCAGAGGCGCTCCTCACCTCCCAGATGATGGGTGGCTGGTAAGAGGCTCTCCTCACCACCCAGACATTGGTTGGCGAGGCAGAGGCGCCTCCTCACCTCCCCAGATGATGGGTGGCTGGGCAGAGGCGCTCCTCATTTCCCAGACGATGGGTGGCTGGGCAGAGGCGCCCTCACCTCCCCAGACGATGGGTGGCTGGGCAGAGGCGCCCTCACCTCCCAGACAATGGGTGGCCCAACAGAGGGGCTTCTCACCCGAGAAGATGCATGGCCGGGCAGAGGCGCCTCCCTCACATCCCAGACCCATGGGTGGTCAAGCAGAGTACGCCCCACCTCCCAGACGATGGGTGGCTGGCAGAGGCGCCTCCTCACCTCCCTGACGTATGGGTGGTCGGGCAGAGGCGCTCCTCACCTCCCAGACGATGGGTGGCTGGGCAGAGGCGCCCTCACCACCCAGACGCATGGGTGGCTGGGCAGAGGCCCTCTTTCTTCCTCAATGAGAGGCTAACACGCCTAGGCTCTCTTTGACTCTTCCGGATGGGGTGCCCTCGGCAGAGTATGCCTCACCTCCCAGAAGGGGTGGTCGGGCAGAGGCGCTCCTCACCTCCCAGACGATGGGTGGGCTGGGCAGAGGCGCCTCACCCCAGATGATGGGTGGCCGGGCAGAGGCGCCTCCCTCACCTCCCAGAAGATGGGTGGTCGGGCAGAGGCGCCTCCTCACCACCCAGACAATGGTGGCTGGGCAGATGAGCTCCTCACCTAACAGAAGATGGGTGGCCGGGCAGAGGCGCCTCCTCACCTCCCAGATGATGGTGGCTGGCAGAGGCGCTCCTCACCTCCCAGAAGATGGATGGCCGGGCAGAGGTGATCCTCACCTCCCAGACGATGGGTGGCCAGGCAGAGGCGCCTCACTTCCCAGACGATGGGTGGCTGGGCAGAGGCGCCTCCTCACCTCCCAGACGACAGTTTGTCTGGCAGAGGCGCCTCCTCACCTCCCAGACGCATGGGTGGTCGGGCAGTGGTGCTCCTCATTTCCAGACCCATGGGTGGCCGGGCAGAGGCGCTCCTCACCTCCCAGACGATGGATGGTCGGGCAGAGGCCTCCTCACCTCCCAGACCCATGGGTGGCTGGGCAGAGGCGCCCTCACCTCCCAGAAGATGGGTGGACGGGCAGAGGTGCTCCCCACCTCCCAGACGATGGGTGGCTGGGCAGAGGCGCTGCTCACCACCCAGACAATGGATGGCTGGGCAGAGGCGCCCTCACCTCCCAGACGATGGATGGTCGGGCAGAGGCGCTCCTCATTTCCCAGAAGATGGGTGGCCGGGCAGAGGCGCTGCTCACCACCCAGACGATGGGTGGCGGGCAGAGGCGCTCCTCTTTTCTTCCCGGATGGGGTGAACAGGCCGAGGCTCTCTTGACTTCTTCCCGGATGGGGCGCACGGGCAGAGGCGCTCCTCAATTATATACGGACGGACCGGCCGGGCAGAGGCACTCCTCAATTCTTCCCAGAAGGGGTGGACGGGCAGAGGCCCTTCAAGGCCACTTCCTCGACAGACGGGGCCCGGGCAGAGGCGCTCCTCACCCCCAGAAGATGGGTGGTCGGGCAGTGGCGCCTCACCTCCCAGAAGATGGTGGCCGGGCAGTGGTGCTCCTCACCTCCCACACGATGGATGGCTGGGCAGAGGCGCTCCTCACCTTCCAGATGATGGGTGGCCGGGCAGAGGCTCTCCTCACCACCCAGACAATGGTGGCTGGGCAGAGGCGCCCCCTCACTTCCCAGACGATGGGTGGTCGGGCAGAGGCCTCACCTCCCAGAAGATGGGTGGCCGGGCAGAGGCGCCTCACCTCCCAGATGATGGGTGGCCGGGCAGTGGTGCTCCTCATTTCCCAGATGATGGGTGGTCGGGCAGAGGCGCCTCCCTCACCTCCCAGATGATGGGTGGCCGGGCAGAGGCGCCTCACCTCCCAGACGCATGGGTGGCCGGGCAGTGGTGCCCTCACCTCCCAGAAGATGGATGGCCTTGCAGTGGCGCTCCTCACCTCCCAGATGATGGGTGGCTTGTAAGAGGCGCTCCTCACTTCCCAGATGATGGGTGGCTGGGCAGAGGCTCTCCTCACCACCCAGACGATGGGTGGCTGGGCAGAGCCGCGCCTCACTTCCCAGAAGTGGTGGCCGGGCAGAGGCCTCACCTCCCAGACGCATGGGTGGCCGGGCAGAGGCGCTCCTCCTTCCCAGACAATGGGTGGCCGGGCAGAGGCGCTTCCTCACTTCCCAGATGATGGATGGCCTGGCAGAGGCGCTCTTCCCTTCTTCCAGGATGGGGCGCCCTGGCAGAGGCGCTCCTCACCTCCCAGACAATGGGAGGCCGGACAGATGAGCTCCTGACTTAAGAGAAGATGGATGGCCGGGCAGAGGCGCCTCCCTCACATCCCAGACGATGGATGGCCGGGCAGAGGCTCTCCTCACTTCCCAGAAGTGGTGGCCGGGCACAGGCGCTACACACTTCCCAGAAGATTGCTGGGCGGGCACAGGTGCTTCTGATTTCCTAGACGATGTGTGGCTGGGCAGAGACGCTCCTCACCACCCAGACGATGGGTGGCTGGCAGAGGCGCTCCTCACTTCCCAGATGGGGCGGCCGGGCAGAGGCCTCCTCACTTCCCAGAAGTGGTGGCCTTGCAGTGGCGCTCTTAATATCCCAGAGGATGGATGGCTGGGCAGAGGCGCTCCTCACCTCCCAGATGATGGGTGGCTGGTGTTAGGGCCCCTCACCTCCCAGATGATGGTGGCTGGTAAGAGGCGCCCACCTCCCAGATGGGGCTGCCGGACAGAGGCCCTCCTCACTTCCCAGAAGTGGTGGCCGGGCAGAGGCGCCTCACCTCCCAGACATGGGTGGCCGGGCAGAGGCGCCATCACTTCCCAGACGATGGGTGGCCTGGCAGAGGCGCCTCCCTCATTTCCGAGACAATGGGTGGCCCGGGCAGAGGCGCTCCTCACCTCCCAGAAGATGGATGGCCTTGCAGTGGCGCTCTTAACCTCCCAGAAGATGGGTGGCCGGGCAGAGGCTCTCCTCACCTCCCAGACCCATGGGTGGCCGGGCAGAGGCGCTCCTCACCTCCCAGAAGATGGATGGCCGGGCAGTGGTGCTCCTCACTTCCCAGACGATGGGTGGCCGGGCAGAGGCGCTCCTCACTCTTCCCAGAAGGGGTGGCCGGGCAGAGGCGCCTCCTCACCTCCCAGACGATGGGTGGCTGGGCAGAGGCGCCTCCCTCACATCCCAGACGACGGGTGGCCTTCAGAGGCGCTCCTCATTTCCCAGACGATGGGTGGACGGGCAGAGGCTCTCCTCACCTCCCAGAAGATGGGTGGCCGGGCAGAGGCCCTCCTCACCACCCAGACGATGGGTGGCTGGGCAGAGGCGCTCCTCACCTCCCAGAAGATGGGTGGCCGGGCAGTGGTGCTCCTCATTTCCCAGAAGATGGGTGGCCGGGCAGATGAGCTCCTCACCTCCCAGAAGATGGATGGTCGGGCAGAGGCGCCTCCTCACCTCCCAGATGATGGGTGGTCGGGCAGAGGTGCCTCCCTCACATCCCAGACGCATGGGTGGTCGGGCAGAGGCGCCTCACTTCCCAGACGATGGGTGGCCAGGCAGAGGCGTCCTCACCTCCCAGACGATGGGTGGCCGGGCAGATGAGCTCCTCACCTAACAGAAGATGGATGGCCGGGCAGAGGCGCTCCTCACATCCCAGACAATGGGTGGCCGGGCAGATTAGCTCCTCACCTCCCAGAGGATGGATGGCTGGGCAGAGGTGCTCCTCACTTCCCAGACGATGGGTGGCTGGGCAGAGGTGCTCCTCACTTCCCAGATGCTGGGTGGTCGGGCAGAGGCGCTCCCTCACCTCCCAGACGGTGGTGGCCGGGCAGAGGCCCTCCTCACTTCCCAGACGATGGGTGGCCGGCAGAGGCGCCCTCACATCCCAGACGACGGGTGGCCGTTCAGACGCTCCTCACCTCCCAGACGATGAGTGGCCGGGCAGAGGCGCTCCTCACATCCCAGACAATGGGTGGCCGGGCAGATTAGCTCCTCACCTAACAGAAGATGGATGGCCGGGCAGAGGCGCCTCCCTCACCTCCCAGACGATGGGTGGACGGGCAGAGGCACTCGTCACCGCCCAGATGATGTGTGGCCGTGCACTGGTGCTCCTCATTTCCCAGACGAGTGTGGCTGTGCAGAGACGCCTCACGTCCCAGAAGATGTGTGGCCGGGCAGTGGTGCTCCTCACCTCCCAGAAGATGGGTGGCCGGGCAGAGGTCTCCCCCTCACCCAGACGATGGGTGCCTGGGCAGAGGCGCTCCTCACTTCTTCCCAGAAGGGGTGGACGGGCAGAGGCTGCTCCTCACTTCCCAGACGATGGATGGTCGGGCAGAGGCGCCCCACCACCCAGACGATGGGTGGCCGGCAGAGGCGCCTCCTCACCTCCCAGAGGATGGATGGCTGGCAGAGGCGCCCTCACCTCCCAGACGCATGGATGGCCGGGCAGAGGTGCTCCTCATTCCCAGACGCATGGATGGCCGGACAGAGGTGCTCCTCACTACCCAGACGCATGTATGGCCGGGCAGAGGCGCCCTCACTTCCCAGACGATGGGTGGACGGGCAGAGGCGCCTCCTCACATCCCAGACCAATGGGTGGCCGGGCAGATGAGCTCCTCACCTAACAGAAGATGGATGGCCGGGCAGAGGCGCTCCTCACATCCCAGACGATGGGTGGCCGGGCAGATTAGCTCCTCACCTCCCAGACGATGGATGGCCGGGCAGTGGTGCTCCTCATTTCCCAGAAGATGGGTGGCCGGGCAGAGGCCCTCCTCACCACCCAGACGATGGGTGGCTGGGCAGAGGCGCTCCTCACCTCCCAGAAGATGGGTGGCTGGGCAGAGGCGCCTCCCTCACTTCCCAGACGATGGATGGCCGGGCAGAGGCTCCTCACCTCCCAGAAGATGGATGGCCGGGCAGAGGCCCTCCTCACCTCCCAGACGATGGGTGGCCGGGCAGAGGCGCTCCTCACCTCCCAGACGATGGGTGGCCGGGCAGAGGCGCTCCTCAACTCCCAGACGATGGATGGTCGGGCAGAGGCGCTCCTCACTTCCCAGACGATGGATGGCCGGGCAGAGGCGCTCCTCACTTCCCTGACAATGGGTGGCCGGGCAGTGGTGCTCCTCACCTCCCAGACGGTGGGCCGGGCAGAGGCGCCTCACCTCCCAGGTGATGGGTGGCCGGCAGAGGCGCCTCCTCACCTCCCAGACGGGCTGCCGGAAGAGATACTCTGAATTCACAGACGGTGGGTGCCCACAGAGGCGCTCCTCACCTCCCCGAAGATGGGTTGCCGGGCAGAGGCTCTCCTCAGCACCCCTGACAATGGGTGGTCGGGCAGTGGTGCTCCTCACCTCCCAGACGGTGGGCCGGGCAGAGGCGCTCCTCACATCCCAGACGATGAGTGGCCGGGCAGAGGCGCTCCTCACCTCCCAGAGGATGGTTGGGCGGGCAGATGTGCTTCTGATTTCCTAGATGATGTGTGGCTGTGCAGAGAGGTTCCTCACCTCCCAGAGGATGGGTGGTCGGGCAGAGGCGCCTCCCTCACTTCCCAGAACATGGGTGGCCGGGCAGAGGCTCCTCACTTCCCAGACAATGGGTGGCCGGGCAGAGGCGCCCTCACTTCCCAGACGATGGATGGCCGGGCAGAGGCTCTCCTCACCTCCCAGAAGATGGATGGTCGGCAGAGGCGCCTCCTCACTTCCCAGACGATGGATGGTCGGGCAGAGGCGCCTCCTCACTTCCCAGACGATGGATGGCCGGGCAGAGGTGCTCCTCACCTCCCAGACGATGGGTGGCCGGGCAGAGGCCCTCCTCACCTCCCAGATGATGGGTGGCCGGGCAGAGGCTCTCCTCACCTCCCAGACGATGGTGGACGGGCAGAGGCGCCTCACCTCCCAGACGATGGGTGGCCGTGCAGAGGCGCTCCTCACATCCCAGACAATGGGAGGCCGGGCAGAGGTGCTCCTCACCTCCCAGAAGATGGATGGCCGGGCAGAGGCGCTCCTCACATCCCAGAATATGGGTGGCCGGGCAGATGAGCTCCTCACCTAACAGAAGATGGATGGCGGGCAGTGGTGCTCCTCATTTCCCAGAAGATGGGTGGCCGGGCAGAGGCGCTCCTCATTTCCCAGATGATGGGTGGCCGGGCAGAGGCTCTCCTCACTTCCCAGACGCATGGGTGGTCGGCAGAGGCGCCTCCTCACCTCCCAGACGCATGGGTGGCCGGGCAGAGGTGCTCCTCACCTCCCAGACGATGGATGGCCGGGCAGAGGCGCCTCCTCACCTCCCATAGGATGGGTGGTCGGGCAGAGGTGCTCCTCACTTCCCAGACGATGGGTGGCTGGGCAGAGGCGCCTCCTCACCTCCCAGACGATGGGTGGACGGGCAGAGGCGCTCCTCACGTCCCAGACGATGGGTGGCCAGGCAGAGGCTCCTCACATCCCAGACGATGGGTGGCCGGGCAGAAGCGCTCCTCACTTCCCAGAAGATGGATGGCCGGGCAGAGGCGCTCCTCACCTCCCAGGCGATGGGTGGCCGGGCAGAGGCGCCTCCTCACCTCCCCCCCCCCCCCCCCCCCCCCCCCCCCCCCCCCCCCCCAGAAGATCGGTGGCCGGGCAGAGGCGCCTCCTCACCTCCCAGACGATGGGTGGCCGGGCAGAGGCGCTCTCACCTCCCAGACGCATGGGTGGCTGGGCAGAGGCGCCTTCCTCACTTCCCAGACGATGGGTGGCCGGGCAGAGGCGCTCCTCATTTCCCAGAAGATGGATGGTCGGGCAGAGGCGCCTCCTCACCTCCCAGACGCATGGGTGGCTGGGCAGAGGCGCCTTCCTCACCTCCCGGAGGATGGGTGGCTGGGCAGAGGCCCTCCTCACCTCCCAGACGATGGGTGGTCGGGCAGAGGCGCTCCTCACTTCCCAGACAATGGGTGGCCGGGCAGAGGCGCTCCTCCCTCCCAGACGATGGGTGGCGGGCAGAGGCGCTCCTCACTTCCCAGACGGTGGGTGGCCGGGCAGTGGTGCTCCTCACATGCCAGACGATGGATGGCCGGGCAGAGGCGCTCCTCACCTCCCAGACGATGGGTGCCTGGGCAGAGGCGCCTCCTCACCTCCCAGACGATGGGTGCCTGGGCAGAGGCGCCTCACCCCAGACCATGGGTGGCCGGGCAGATTAGCTCCTCACCTAACAGAAGATGGGTGGCCGGGCAGAGGCGCTCCTCACATCCCAGATGATGGGTGGTCGGGCAGAGGCGCCGCTCACCTCCCAGAAGATGGGTGGCTGGCAGAGGCGCTCCTCATTTCCCAGACGATGGGTGCCTGGGCAGAGGCGCTCCTCACTTCCCAGGCGATGGGTGGCCGGGCAGAGGCTCTCCTCACCACCCAGACGATGGGTGGCCGGGCAGAGGCGCTCCTCACCTCCCAGATGATGGGTGGCTGGCAGAGGCGCTCCTCACCTCCCAGATGATGGGTGGCTGGCAGAGGCGCCTCACCCTCCCAGATGATGGGTTGCTGGGCAGAGGTTCTCCTCACCACCCAGAAATGGGTGGCCGGGCAGTGGTGCTCCTCACCTCCCAGACGATGATGGCCGGGCAGAGGCGCTCCTCACATCCCAGACGATGGGTGGCCGGGCAGAGGCGCCCCTCACCTCCCAGAGGATGTTTGGGCGGGCAGAGGTGCTTCTGATTTCCTAGACGACGTGCGGCTGTGCAGAGACGCTCCTCATCTCCCAGAGAATGGGTGGCTGGGCAGAGGCGCTCCTCATTTCCCAGAAGATGGGTGGCCGGGCAGAGGCGCTCCTCACCACCCAGATGATGGGTGGCCGGGCAGAGGCGCCTCACCTCCCAGAAGATGGGTGGCCGGGCAGAGGCGCTCCTCACCTCCCAGACGGTGGGCCGGGCAGAGGCGCTCCTCACTTCCCACACGATGGGTGGCCGGGCAGCTTCGCTCCTCAACTCCCAGACGATGTTTGCCCGGGCAGAGGTGCTCCTCACTTCCCAGACGATGGATGGCCTTGCAGTGGCACTCTTAACATCCCAGAGAATGGATGGCTGGGCAGAGGCGCTCCTCACATCCCAGAAGATGAGTGGCCGGGCAGAGGCGTCCTCACATCCCAGACAATGGGTGGTCGGGCAGAGGCGCCTCACCTCCCAGAAGATGGGTTGCCGGGCAGAGGCGCCTCCTCACCTCCCAGATGATGGGTTGCTGGGCAGAGGCGCTCCTCACATCCCAGACAATGGGTGGTCGGGCAGAGGCGCTCCTCACTTCCCAGACGATGGTTGGCTGGGCAGAGGCGCTACACACCTCCCAGATGATGGGTGGCTGGGCAGAGGCCTCCTCACTTCCCAGATGATGGGTGGCCAGGCAGAGGCGCTCCTCATTTCCCAGACAATGGGTGGCCCGGCAGAGGCGCTTCTCACCTCCCAGTGATGGGTGGCCGGGCAGAGGCGCTCCTCACCTCCCAGTCGGGTCGACCGGGCAGAGGCGCTCCCCACGTCCCAGACGGGGCTGCCGGGCAGAGATACTTCTGAATTCACAGACAATGGGTGGCCGGGCAGTGGTGCTCCTCACCTTCCAGACAGTGGGCCGGGCAGAGGCGCTCCTCACATCCCAGAAGATGAGTGGCCGGGCAGAGGCGCTCCTCACCTCCCAGAGGATGGTTGGGCGGGCAGATGTGCTTCTGATTTCCTAGAAGATGGGTGGCCGGGCAGAGGCCCTCCTCACCACCCAGACGATGGGAGTCTGGGCAGAGGTGCTCCTCATTTCCCAGAAGATGGTTGCCGGGCAGAGGCGCACCTCACCTCCCAGATGATGGGTGTCCGGGCAGAGGCTTCACCTCCCAGATGATGGGTGGCCGGGCAGTGGTGCTCCTCACCTCCCAGATGATGGGTGGCTGGTAATAGGCGCTCCTCACCTCCCAGATGATGGTTTGCCGGGCAGAGGCTCTCCTCACCACCCAGACAATGGATGGTCGGGCAGCGGCCCTCCTCACCTCCCAGACGGTGGGCCGGGCAGAGGCCCTCCTCACCACCCAGACGATGGGTGGCCGGGCAGAGGCGCCCTCATTTCCCAGAAGATGGTTGCCGCGCAGAGGCGCTTCTCACCTCCCAGATGATGGGTGGCCGGGGAGAGGCGCTCCTCATTTCCCAGACGATGGGTGGCCCGGCAGAGGCGCTTCTCACCTCCCATACGATGGGTGGCCGGGCAGAAGCGCTCCTCATTTCCCTGACGATGGGTGGCCGGGCAGAGGCGCTCCTCACCTCCCAGACGATGGTGGACCGGGCAGAGGCGTCTCCTCACCTCCCAGATGATGGGTGGTCGGGCAGAGGCGCCCTCACTTCCCAGACGGGCTGCCGGGCAGAGGCCTCCTCACTTCCCAGACGGGGTGGCCGGGGAGAGGCGCTCCTCACCTCCCAGTTGGGTCGACCGGCAGAGGCGCTCCCCACGTCCCAGACGGGTGCCGGGCAGAGATACTTCTGAATTCACAGACGGTGGGTGCCCTAGCAGAGGCGCTCCTAACCTCCACAAAGATGGGTGGCCGGGCAGAGGCGCTCCTCACCTCCCAGAGGATGGGTGGCGGGCAGAGGCGCTCCTCATTTCCCAGACGATGGGTGGCTGGGCAGAGGCGCTCCTCATTTCCCAGAAGATGGGATGGCCGGGCAGAGGCGCTCCTCACCTCCCAGACGGTGGGTGGCCGGGCCGATTCGCCTCCTCACCTCCCAGACGATGGTGGCCGGGCAGAGGCGCTCCTCACCACCCAGACGATGGGTGGCTGGGCAGAGGCGCCTCATTTCCCCGAAGATGGATGGTCGGGCAGAGGCGTCTCCTCACCTCCCAGATGATGGATGGTCGGGCAGAGGTGCTCCTCACTTCCCAGACGCATGGATGGCCGGGCAGAGGCGCTCCTCACCTCCCAGACGATGGATGGCCGGGCAGAGGCTCTCCTCACCACCCAGACATGGATGGCCGGGCAGAGGCGCTCCTCACCTCACAGAAGATGGATGGCCGGGCAGAGGCGCTCCTCACATAACAGAATATAGGTGGCCGGGCAGATTAGCTCCACACCTAACAGAAGATGGATGGCCGGGCAGAGGCCTCCTCACCTCCCAGACGATGGATGGCCGGGCAGTGGTGCTCCTCATTTCCCAGAAGATGGGTGGCCGGGCAGAGGCGCTACTCACCACCCAGACGATGGGTGCCTGGGCAGAGGCGCTCCTCTTTCTTCCCAGAAGGTGGACGGGCAGATGCTCTCCTCACCTCCCAGACTGATGGGTGGCCGGGCAGAGGGGCTCCACAATTCCTCCCTGAAGGGGCGGCCGGGCAGAGGCGCTCCTCACTTCCCACACGATGGGTGGCCGGGCAGTGGTGCTCCTCATTTCCCAGAAGATGGATGGCCGGGCAGAGGCCCTCCTCACTTCCCAGATGATGGGTGGCCAGGCAGAGGCGCTCCTCACTTCCTCCCTGAAGGGGCGGCCGGGCAGAGGCGCTCCTCACCTCCCAGACGATGGGTGGCCGGGCAGAGGCTCTCCTCACCACCCAGACGATGGGTGGCTGGGCAGAGGCGCTCCTCATTTCCCAGAAGATGGGTGGCCGGCAGAGGCGCCTCCTCACCCCCAGACGATGGATGGCCGGGCAGAGGCGCTCCTCACTTCTTCCCAGAAGGGGTGGACGGGCAGAGGCCCTCCTCACCTCCCAGACGGGGTGCCCGGGCAGAGGGGCTCCACACTTCCTCCCTGACGGGGCGGCCGGGCAGAGGCGCTCCTCACTTCCCACACGATGGGTGGCCGGGCAGAGGCGCCCTCACCTCCCAGAGTATGTGTGGCCGGGCAGTGGTGCTCCTCACCTGTAGACGATGGATTTATCTCTTGAGCCTTACCATCCCAGAGGATGGATGGCTGGGCAGAGGCGCTCCTCACCTCCCAGAAGATGGGTGGCTGGTAAGAGGCGCTCCTCACCTCCCAGATGATGGGTGGCTGGTAAGAGGCGCTCCTCACCTCCCAGATGAGCGATGGGTGGCCCGGGCAGAGGCGCCTCCCTCACCTCCCAGACGATGGGTGGCCGGGCAGAGGCGCTCATCACTTCCCAGACTGGGCGGCAGGGAAGAAACTCTCCTCACTCCCAGACGGGGTGGCCGGGCAGAGGCGCTCCTCATTTCCCTGACGATGGGTGGCCAGGCAGAGGCGCTCCTCACCTCCCAGTCGGGTCGACCGGGCAGAGGCGCTCCCCACGTCCCAGACGGGGCTGCCGGGCAGAGATAGTTCTGAATTCACAGACGGTGGGTGCCCTATGGGCAGAGGCTCCCTCACTTCCCAGGCGATGGGTGGCCGGCAGAGGCGCTCCCCACGTCCCAGACGGGGCTGCCGGGCAGAGATACTTCTGAATTCACAGACGGTGGGTGCCCTAGCAGAGGCGCTCCTCACCTCCCAGAAGATGGGTTGCCGGGCAGAGGCTCTCCTCACCTCCCAGAAGATGGGTGGCCGGGCAGAGGCCCTCCTCACCACCCAGACGATGGGTGGCTGGGCAGTGGTGCTCCTCATTTCCCAGAAGATGGATGGCCGGGCAGAGGCGCCTCCTCACTTCCCAGATGATGGGTGGCCGGCAGAGGCGCCTCCCTCACATCCCAGACAATGGGTGGCCGGGCAGAGGCGCCCTCACCTCCCAGAAGGGTTGGACGGGCAGAGGCTCCTCATTTCCCAGAAGGTGGGTGGCCGGGCAGAGATGCTCCTCACCTCCCAGACGATGGATGGTCGGGCAGAGGCGCCCTCACCTCCCAGACGCATGGATGGTCGGGCAGAGGCGCTCCTCACCTCCCAGACGATGGGTGGCCGGGCAGGGCGCTCCTCACCTCCCAGACGATGGATGGCCGGGCAGAGGCGCTCCTCACCTCCCAGACGATGGATGGCCGGGCAGAGGCTCTCCTCACCTCCCAGGCGATGGGTGGCGGGCAGGCTCCTCACCTCCCAGACGATGGGTGGCCGGGCAGAGGCTCTCACCTAACAGAAGATGGGTGGCCGGGCAGAGGCGCTTCCCTCACTTCCCAGACGCATGGATGGCCGGGCAGAGGCCTCACCTCCTAGACAATGGGAGGCCGGGCAGATGAGCTCCTCAACTGAAAGAAGATGGATGGCCGGGCAGAGGCGCTCCTCACATCCCAGACATTTGTTGGGCGGGCAGTGGTGCTCCTCATTTCCCAGAAGATGGGTGGCCGGGCAGAGGCCCTCCTCACCACCCAGACGATGGATGGCCGGGCAGAGGTGCTTCTGACTTCCCAGACGACGGGTGGGCGGGCAGAGGCGCTCCTCACCTCCCAGACGATGGATGGCCGGGCAGAGGCTCCTCACCTCCCAGACGGGCGGCCTGGCAGAGGCGCTCCTCACTTCCCAGGCGATGGGTGGCCGGGCAGAGGCCTCACATCCCAGACAATGGGTGGCCGGGCAGATTAGCTCCTCACCTAACAGAAGATGGATGGCCGGGCAGAGGCGCTCCTCACATCCCAGACGATGGGTGGCCGGGCAGATTAGCTCCTCACCTAACAGAAGATGGATGGCCGGGCAGAGGCGCCTCCTCGCATCCCAGACGATGGGTGGCTGGGCAGAGGCGCTCCTCATTTCCCAGAAGATGGGTGGCCGGCAGAGGCGCTCCTCACCTCCCAGAAGATGGGTGGCTGGGCAGAGGCGCTTCTCACCTCCCAGAGGATGGATGGCTGGGCAGAGGCGCTCATCACTTCCCAGACTGGGTGGCAGGGAAGAAACTCTCCTCACTTTCCAGACGGGGTTGCCGCGCAGAGGCGCTCCTCTCTTCCCAGACGATGGGTGGCCGGGCAGTGGTGCTCCTCACCTCCCAGACGATGGGTGGCTGGGCAGAGGCGCTCCTCATTTCCCAGATGATGGGTGGCCGGGCAGAGGCGCTCCTCATTTCCCAGAAGATGGGTGGCCGGGCAGAGGCGCCTCATTTCCCAGAAGATGGTGGCCGGGCAGAGGCGCCTCCCTCACCTCCCAGAAGATGGTGGCCGGGCAGAGGCTCCTCACCACCCAGACAATGGATGGTCGGGCAGAGGCGCTCCTCATTTCCCAGACGATGGGTGCCTGGGCAGAGGCGCCTCACCTCCCAGACGATGGGTGGCCGGGCAGAGGCCTCCTCACATCCCAGACAATGGGTGGCCGGGCAGTGGTGCTCCTCACCTCCCAGAAGATGGGTGGTCGGGCAGAGGCGCCTCATTTCCCAGAAGATGGGTGGCCGGGCAGTGGTGCTCCTCATTTCCCAGAAGATGGATGGCCGGGCAGAGGCCTCCTCACCACCCAGACGATGGGTGGATGGGCATAGTACATGCCCCTCTCTTCCTCCCCGATGGGGCTTAACAGGCTCCATGCCTCCTCTCTTCTCACCTCCCAGAAGGGGTGGACGGGCAGAGGCCCTCCTCACCTCCCAGACGATGGGTGGCCGGGCAGAGGCCTCACATCCCAGACGCATGGGTGGCCGGGCAGAGGCTCTCCTCACGTCCCAGACGATGGTTGAGTCGGGCAGAGGCGCTCCTCCCCACCTCCCAGACGCATGGATGGTCGGGCAGAGGCGCCTCACCTCCCAGACGCATGGGTGGTCGGGCAGAGGCGCCTCCCTCACCTCCCAGACGATGGGTGGACGGGCAGAGGCGCTCCTCACTTTACAGACAATGCGTGGTCGGGCAGATGAGCTCCTCACCTAACCGATGGGTGGCTGGGCAGAGGCGCTCCTCACATCCCAGACAATGGGTGGCCGGGCAGATGAGCTCCTCACCTAACAGAAGATGGATGGCCGGGCAGAGGCGCTCCTCACATCCCAGACAATGGGTGGTCGGGCAGATGAGCTCCTCACCTCAACAGATGATGGATGGCCGGGCAGAGGCCTCCTCACATCCCAGACGATGGGTGGCCGGGCAGATTAGCTCCTCACCTAACTGTAGATGGTTGGCCGGGCAGAGGCCTCCTCACATCCCAGACGATGGGTGGCTGGCAGAGGTGCCCTCACCTCCCAGATGATGGGTGGCTGGGCAGAGGTGCTTCCTGATTCCCAGATGACGCGCGGCTGTGCAGAGACGCCTCATCTCCCAGAGGATGAGTGGCCGGGCAGTGGGAAAGCCTCATTTCCCAGAAGATGGATGGTCGGGCAGAGGTCTCCTCCTCACCACCCAGACTCCATGGGTGGCCAGGCAGAGGCGCCTCACCTCCCAGACGCTGGGTGGTCGGGCAGAGGCGCTCCTCACCTCCCAGACGATGGGTGTCCGGGCAGAGGCCTTTCTCACATCCCAGAAGATGGATGGCTGGGCAGAGGCGCCTCACCACCCAGACGATGGGTGGCCGGGCAGATGAGCTCCTCACCTCCCAGATGATGGGTGGCTGGGCAGAGGCGCCTCCCTCACCTCCCAGACGCATGGGTGGCTGGGCAGAGGCGCTCCTCACCTCCCAGACAATGGGTGGCCGGGCAGAGGCCCTCTCCTCACCTCCCAGACGATGGGTGGCTGGGCAGAGGCGCCTCCCTCACCTCCCAGATGATGGGTGGCTGGTAAGAGGCCTCACCTCCCAGATGATGGATGGCCTTGCAGAGGCGCTCCTCACCTCCCAGATGATGGGTGGCTGGGCAGAGGCGCTCCTCACCTCCCAGACGATGGGTGGCTGGGCAGAGGCGCCTCCTCACCTCCCAGATGATGGGTGGCCGGGCAGAGGCCCCTCACCACCCAGACAATGGTGGTCGGGCAGAGGCGCCCTCACCTCCCAGACGATGGGTGGCTGGGCAGAGGAGCTCCTCACTTCCCAGACGATGGGTGGCAATGCAGAGGGCGCCTCCTCACTTCCCAGACGATGGGTGGCTGGGCAGAGGCGCCTCACTTCCCAGACGATGGGTGGCTGGGCAGAGGCGCCTCCTCACCTCCCAGATGATGGGTGGCTGGGCAGAGGCGCTCCTCACTTCACAGACAATGGGTGGCTGGGCAGAGGAGCTCCTCACCTCCCAGATGATGGGTGGCTGGGCAGAGGAGCTCCTCACCTCCCAGATGATGGGTGGCTGGGCAGAGGCGCCTCTTCACTTGCCAGGCGTTGGGTGGCTGGGCAGAGGCGCCCTCACTTCCCAGATGGTGGGTTGTCGGGCAGAGGGCGCATCCTCTCTTCCCAGTCGGTTCGGCCGGGCAGAGGCGCTCCTCACCGCCCAGAAGATGGGTGGCCGGGCAGAGGCGCTCCTCACCTCACAGACAATGGGTGGCCGCGTAGAAGAACACTTCACTTAACAGAAGATGGGTGGTCGGGCAGAGGCGCTCCTCATATCCTAGAAGATAGATGTTCGGGCATAAACCCTGCTCATTTCCCAGACGACTGGGGTCGGCGCACAGAGGCGCTACTTACTTCCCAGATGGTGGGTTGTCGGGCAGAGGCGATCCTCTCTTCCCAGTCGGTTCGGACGAGCAGAGGCGCTCCTGACTTACCAGACGGGGATGCCGGGCATGGGCCCTCCTCCACTGAAGTCAAGTGGGCTCCTCCTGAGGCCCCTCCTCCCTCACCTCCCAGACGATGGGTGGCTGGGCGAAGTGCCCTCTATTCCTGGATGGGGTTTAATGGTCCCACAGTTCTCTTCACCTCTGTCTCGAAGGGGCTGCCAAGCAGAGGCGCCTCACCTCACAGACAATGGGTGGCCGGGCAGAGGCGCCCTCACCTCACAGACAATGGGTGGCCGGGCAGAGGCCTCCTAACTCCCCAGGACGATGGGGCGGTCAAGTAGAGATGGCCCTCACCACCCTGACGATGGCTAAGTAGAGGTTCTCCCCCTTCCTTTCTTCCTCGGATGGGGCTAACAGGCCGTAAAGCTATTCCTTGGGAACTCTTCCCGACTTGCCACCTGCCCACACCTGCCTAGGAAATCAGAAGAACCTCTGTCCGCCCAACCATCGTCTGGGAAGGGAGGAGCTCCTCTGCCCGGCCACCCCTTCTGGGAAGTGAGGAGCGCCTCTGCCCGGCAGCCCCGACCAGGAAGAAGTGAGGAGTGGCCCCGTCCGCCACCCACCTTCTGGGAGGTGAGGAGCGCCTCTGCCGGGCCATCCATCGTCTCGGAGGTGAGGAGAGCCTATTCCCGGCCACCCAACTTCTGGGTGGTGAGGAGGGCCTCTGTCCGCCACCCATCGCCAGGGAGGTGAGGAGTACCTCTCTGCTGTGGGGCTTCCTCCTGAAGAAGGGAAGAGCGCCATGCCAGGTCAGCCTGCCTGGGAGGTGAGAGCCACTTCCTGCCCGCATAACCACCGTCTGGAAATTGAGAAAAACTGCCCTCAAGCAGTCTTCGCCTGGGACGTGAGGAGCGCCTCTGCCTGGCCACCCATCTTCTGGGAAATGAGCGCCTCTGCCCGACCAACAATTTTTTCTGTTCGGTGAAGAGTTCTTCTGCCCGGCCATCCAATGTCCGGGAGGTGAGCATCCCCTCTGTCCGGCCACCCATCATCTGGGATGTGAGGAGCGCCTCTGCCTGGCCACCCATCTTCTGGGAAATGAGGAGCCTGCCTGGCCACCCATCAGCCTGGGAAGTGAGGAGCGCCTCTGCCTGGCCACCCATCGCTGGGAAGGGAGGAGCTCCTCTGCCCGGCCACCCAATGTCTGGGAAATGAGGAGCGTCTCTGCCCGACCAGCCCCACCTTCTGGGAAGTGAGGAGAGACTCTTCCCGGCCATCCATTTTATAGGAAGTGAGGAGCGCATCTGTCCGGCCACCCATAGCCTGGGAAGTGAGGTGCGCCTCTGTCCGGCCACCCATCTTCTGGGAGGTGAGGAGCCTGCCTGGCCACCCATCGCCTGGGAAGGGAGGAGCTCCTCTGCCCGGCCACCCACCGTCTGGGTGGTGAGGAGGGCCTCTGCCCGGCCACCCATTGTCAGGGAGGTGAGGAGAACGTCTGCCATGGCGCCCCATCCTGGAAGAAGGGAAGAGCCCCTCTGCCAGGCCGCCTCGTCTCAGAGGTAGGAGCGCCTCTGCCCAGGACCTCCCAAGCCTCTGGGAAGTGAGGTGCCTCTGTCCCACCACCCATCTCTGTTAGGGTGAAGAGTTCTCTGCCTCGGC
>JAKGGE010000039.1:0-19880 GCA_023748175.1 Hoolock leuconedys | reverse complement strand
GGAGATGAGGGGCGCCTCTGCCCGGCCACCACGTCTGGGAAGAAGTGAGGAGCGCCTCTGCCCGTCCGCCCCGTCTGGGAAGTGAGGAGCGCCTCTGCCGGCCACCCATCGTCTGGGAGGTGAGGAGAGCCTCTGCCTGGCCACCCATCGTCTGGGAAGTGAGGAGTGCCTCTGCCCGGCCACCAATCGTCTGGGATGTGAGGAGCGCCTCTGCCCGGCCACCCTGTCTGGGAAGTGAGGAACGACTCTGCCCGGCCATCCTGTCTGGGAAGTGAGGAGCGCCTCTGCCCGGGCACCCATCGTCTGCGAGGTGAGGTGTGCCTCTGCCTAGCCGCCCCATCCGGGAAGAAGTGAGGAGCGCCTCTGCCCGGACACCCATCGTCTGGGAGGTGAGGAGCGCCTCTGCCCAGCCACCCATCGTCTGGGAAGTGAGGAGCGCATCTGCCCGGCCACCCACAGTCTGAGAAATGAGGTGTGCCTCTGCCCAGCCACCCATCATCTGGGAGGTGAGAGGCAGCCTCTGCCTGGCCACCCATCGTCTGGGAAGTGAGGCGCCTCTGCCCGGCTGCCTCGTCTGGGATGTGAGGAGCGCCTCCGTTCGGCCGCCGTCTAGAGGGAGGCGCCTCTGCCCGGCCGCCGTCAGGAAAGATGTGAGGGAGGCGCCTCTGCCCAGCCACCCATCGTCAGGGGTGGTGAGGAGCGCCTCTGCCCGGACACCCATCGTCTGGGAAGTGAGGAGCGCCTCTGCCCGGCCACCATCGTCTGGGACGTGAGGCGCCTCTGCCCGGCCACCCATTGTCTGGGAGGTGAGGCGCGCCTCTGCCTGGCCACCCATCGTCTGGGAAGTGAGGAGGCGCCTCTGCCGGGCACCCATCGTCTGTTAGGTGAGGTGCGCCTCTGCCTGGCACCCATCGTCTGGGAAGTGAGGAGCGCCTCTGCCCGGCCGCCCCGTCAGGAAAGATGTGAGGAGGCCTCTGCCCAGCCACCCATCGTCTGGGAGGTGAGGCGCCTCTGCCCGGCCACCCGTCTTGGAAGTGAGGCGCCTCTGCCCGGCCACCCCGTCTGGGAAGTGAGGCGCCTCTGCCCGGCCACCCATCGTCTGGGAAGTGAGGAGCACCTCTGCCCAGCCACCCATCGTCTGGGTGGTGAGGAGCGCCTCTGCCCAGCCACCCATCGTCTGGGAAGTGAGGGGCGCCTCTGCCCAGCCACCCATCGTCTGGGAAGTGAGGAGCACCTCTGCCCGGCCACCCATGCGTCTGGGAGGTGAGGAGGCGCCTCTGCCCAGCCACCCATCGTCTGGGAAGTGAGGCGCCTCTGCCCGGCCACCCATCGTCTGGGAGGTGAGGGAGTGCCTCTGCCCGGCCACCCATCGTCTGGGAAGTGAGGGGGGCCTCTGCACGGCCACCCATCGTATGGGAAGTGAGGAGAGCCACTGCCCGGCCACCCATCGTCTGGGAGGTGAGGGAGTGCCTCTGCCCGGCCACCCATCGTCTGGGAAATGAGGCGCCTCTGCCCAGCCACCCAAAGTGTGGGAGGTGAGGTGCGCCTCTGCCCAGGCACCCATCTTCTGGGAGGTGAGGGAGTGCCTCTGCCCGGCCACCCATGCGTCTGGGAGGTGAGGGAGTGCCTCTGCCCGGCCACCCATCGTCTGGGAGGTGAGGGCGCCTCTGCCCAGGCACCCATCTTCTGGGAGGTGAGGGCGCCTCTGCCCGGCCACCCATCGTCTGGGAAGTGAGGAGTGCCTCTGCCCAGCCACCCATCGTCTGGGAAGTGAGGAGCGCCTCTGCCCAGCCACCCATCGTCTGGGAGGAAGTGAGCGCCTCTGTCCGGCCACCCCTTCTGGTAGGAAGTGAGGGCGCCTCTGCCCGCCACCCATCGTCTGGGAGGTGAGGAGTGCCTCTGCCCAGCCACCCATCGTCTGGGAAATGAGGGCGCCTCTGCCCGGCCACCCATCGTCTGGGAGGTGAGGAGTGCCTCTGCCCGGCCACCCATCGTCTGGGAAGTGAGGCGCCTCTGCCCGGCCACCCATGCGTCTGGGAGGTGAGGCGCCTCTGCCCGGCCACCCATGGAGTCTGGGGAGGTGAGGGAGGCACCTCTGCCCGGCCACCCATCTTCTGGGTGGTGAGGAGAGCTTCTGCCCGGCCACCCATCGTCTGGGAAGTGAGGAGCACCTCTGCCCGTCCACCCAAAGTCTGGGAGGTGAGGTGCGCCTCTGCCCGGCCGCCCATCGTCTGGGAAGTGAGGGAGCGCCTCTGCCCCGCCACCCATCGTCTGGGAAGTGAGGAGCGCCTCTGCCCGGGCACCCATCGTCTGCGAGGTGAGGTGTGCCTCTGCCTAGCCGCCCAGTCAGGGAGGAGGTGAGGAGGCGCCTCTGCCAGCCACCCATGCGTCTGGGGAGGTGAGGAGCGCCTCTGCCGGCCACCCATGCTTCTGGGAGGTGAGGCGCCTCTGCCCAGCCACCCATCGTCTGGGAAGTGAGGCGCCTCTGCCAGCCACCCATCGTCTGGGAAATGAGGGCGCCTCTGCCGGCCACCCATCATCTGGGAGATGAGGAGCGCATCTGCCCAGCCACCCATCGTCTGGGAAGTGAGGGGCCTCTGCCCGGCCACCATCGTCTGGGAGGTGAGGCGCCTCTGCCGGCCACCCGTCTGGGAAGTGAGGAGCGCCTGTGCCCGGCCACCCGTCTGGAAGTGAGGAGCGCCTCTGCCCGGCCACCCGGGAGGTGAGGCGCCTCTGCCCCGGCCACCCATCTTCTGGGAGGTGAGGAGCACCTCTGCCCGGCCACCCATCTTCTGGGAGGTGAGGTGTGCCTCTGCCCGGCCACCCATGCGTCTGGGAGGTGAGGCGCCTCTGCCCGGCCACCCATCATCTGGGAGGTGAGGAGTGCCTCTGCCCAGCCACCCATCGTCTGGGAAGTGAGGGGCGCCTCTGCCCAGCCACGCATCGTCTGGGAGGTGAGGAGCGCCTCTGCCCAGCCACCCATTGTCTGGGAGGTGAGGTGTGCCTCTGCCTGGCCACCCATCGTCTGGGAGGTGAGGAGCGCCTCTGCCCGGCCACCCATCTTCTGGGAGGTGAGGAGGCGCCTCTGCCCGGCCACCCATTGTCTGGGAGGTGAGGCATTGCCTCTGCCCGGCCACCCACGTCTGGGAAGTGAGGAGCGCCTCTGCCCGGCCACCCTGTCTGGGAGGAAGTGAGGATCTGCCCAGCCACCCATCGTCTGGGAGGTGAGGGAGGCGCCTCTGCCTGGCCACCCATCGTCTGGGAAGTGAGGGGCGCCTCTGCCCAGCCACCCACATAGATCTGGGGAGGTGAGGAGCGCCTCTGCCCGGCCACCCATCGTCTGGGAGGTGAGGTGTGCCTCTGCCCAGCCACCCATCGTCTGTGAGTGAGGAGCGCCTCTGCCCGGCCACCGATTGTCTGGGTGGTGAGGCGCCTCTGCCCGGCCACCCATCGTCTGGGAGGTGAGGAGGCGCCTCTGCCCGGCCACCCATCGTCTGGGAAGTGAGGAGCGCCTCTGCCCGGCCACCCATCATCTGGGAGGTGAGGTGGCCTCTGCCCGGCCACCCGGTCTGGGAAGTGAGGAGCGCCTCTGCCCGGCCACCCATCGTCTGGGAAGTGAGGGCGCCTCTGCCAGCCACCCATGGTCTGGGGAAGTGAGGTGCGCCTCTGCCGGCCACCCATCGTCTGGGAGGTGAGGAGCGCCTCTGCCCGGCCACCCGTCTGGGAGGTGAGGAGCGCCTCTGCCCGGCCACCCATCTTCTGGGAGGTGAGGTGCGCCTCTGCCCGGCCACCCATCTTCTGGGAGTGGGGCGCATCTGCCCGGCCACCCATCATCTGGGAGGTGAGGCAAGCCTCTGCCCGGCCACCCATCATCTGGGAGGTGAGGAGGCGCCTCTGCCCGGCCACCCATCGTCTGGGAGGTGAGGAGCACCTCTGCCCAGCCACCCCTTGTCTGGGGAGGTGAGGCGCACCTCTGCCCGGCCACCCATCATCTGGGAAGTGAGGGAGGCGCCTCTGCCCGGCCACCCATGCGTCTGGGTGGTGAGGAGTCGCCTCTGCCCGGCCACCCATCGTCTGGGAAGTGAGGAGTGCCTCTGCCCGGCCACCCGTCTGGGAGGTGAGGAGGCGCCTCTGCCCAGCCACCCATCGTCTGGGAAGTGAGGGCGCCTCTGCCCAGCCACCCATCGTCTGGGAAGTGAGGGCGCCTCTGCCCGGCCACCCATCGTCTGGGAAGTGAGGGCGCCTCTGTCCGGCCACCCGTCTGGGAGGTGAGGAGCACCTCTGCCCGGCCACCCATCGTCTGGGAAGTGAGGAGTGCCTCTGCCCGGCCACCCATCGCCTGGGAGGTGAGGGAGCACCTCTGCCCGGCCACCCATGCGTCTGGGAGGTGAGGGAGCACCACTGCCCAGCCACCCAAAGTCTGGGAGGTGAGGTGCGCCTCTGCCCGGCCACCCATCTTCTGGGAGGTGAGGAGCACCTCTGCCCGGCCACCCATCTTCTGGGAGGTGAGGTGCCTCTGCCCGGCCACCCATTGTCTGGGAGGTGAGGCGCCTCTGCCCAGCCACCGACCCTCTGGGAGGTGAGGAGTGCCTCTGCCCGGCCTCCCCGTCCGGGAAGAAGTGAGGGGCGCCTCTGTCCGGCCACCCATTGTCTGGGGAGGAAGTGAGGAGCGCCTCTGCCCGGCCTCCCGTCCGGGAAGAAGTGAGGAGCGCCTCTGCCCGGCGCCCCGTCCGGGAAGAAGTGAGGAGTGCCTCTGCCCGGCCCCGTCCGGGAAGAAGTGAGGAGCGCCTCTGCCCAGCCACCCATCTTGGAAATGAGGAGCGCCTCTGCCGGGCACCCATTTTCTGGGAGGTGAGGTGTGCCTCTGCCCGGCCACCCATCGTCTGGGAGGTGAGGGAGGCGCCTCTGCCCGGCCACCCATCGTCTGGGAAGTGAGGAGCGCCTCTGCCCGGCCACCCATCATCTGGGAGGTGAGGCGCCTCTGCCGGGCACCCATCATCTGGGAGGTGAGGCGCCTCTGCCGGGCACCCATCGTCTGGGAAGTGAGGGCGCCTCTGCCCAGCCACCCATGCGTCTGGGAAGTGAGGAGGCGCCTCTGCCGGGCACCCATGGTCTGGGGGGGTGAGGAGTGCCTCTGCCGGGCACCCATCGTCTGGGAAGTGAGGGGCGCCTCTGCCCAGCCACCCATCGTCTGGGAGGTGAGGAGGCCTCTGCTCGGCCACCCATCGTCTTGGAGGGAGGAGCGCCTCTGCCCAGCCACCCATCGTCTGGGAAGTGAGGGCGCCTCTGCCCGCCACCCATCGCCTGGGAGGTGAGGAGCCTCTGCCCGGCCACCCATCGTCTGGGAAATGAGGAGCGCCTCTGCCCGCCACCCATCGTCTGGGAGGTGAGGAGTGCCTCTGCCCGGCCACCCCTTCTGGGACGTGAGGAGCGCCTCTGCCACAGCCACCCATGCGTCTGGGAGGTGAGGAGCGCCTCTGCCCGGCCACCCATCGTCTGGGAAGTGAGGAGCGCCTCTGCCCGGCCACCCATCATCTGTTAGGTGAGGAGCGCATCTGCCCCGCCACCCAATGTCTGGGAGCTGAGGAGGCCTCTGCCCGTCCGCCCCGTCCTGGAAGTGAGGAGCGCCTCTGCCAGCCACCCATCGTCTGGGAAGTGAGGCGCCTCTGCCCGGCCACCCATGGTCTGGGAGGTGAGGAGTGCCTCTGTCCGGCCACCCATGCGTCTGGGAGGTGGGCCTCTGCCTGGCTGCCCCGTCAGGGAGGAAGTGAGGAGCGCCTCTGCCCAGCCACCCATCGTCTGGGAAGTGAGGCGCCTCTGCCCGGCCACCCATCATCTGGGAGGTGAGGAGCGCCTCTGCCCGCCACCCATCATCTGGGAAATGAGGAGCGCCTCTGCCCAGCCACCCATCGGCTGGGAAGTGAGGAGCGCCTCTACCCAGCAACCCACACTCTGGGTGCTGAGGAGTGCCTCTGCCTGGCCACCCAATGTCTGGGAGGTGAGGAGCTCCTCTGCACGGCAATCCATCGCCTGGGAAGTGAGGAGAGCCTCTGCCCGGCCACCCATCATCTGGGAGGTGAGGAGCGCCTCTGCCCGGCCACCATCGTCTGGGAAGTGAGGAGCCTCTGCCCGGCCACCCATCGCCTGGGAAGTGAGGAGCCTCTGCCCGGCCCCCCATCGTCTGGGGTGAGGAGCGCCTCTGACCCGACCCATCGTCTGGGAGGTGAGGGAGGCGCCTCTGCCCAGCCACCCATCGTCTGGGAGGTGAGGGAGGCGCCTCTGCCCGCCACCCATCGTCTGGGAAGTGAGGAGTGCCTCTGCCCAGCCACCCATCGTCTGGGAAGTGAGGAGCGCCTCTGCCCGGCCACCCATCATCTGTTAGGTGAGGAGCGCCTCTGCCCGGCCACCCATGCCTGGGAGGTGAGGAGTGCCTCTGCCCGGCCACCCCTTCTGGTAGGAAGTGAGGAGTGCCTCTGCCCGGCCACCCATCGTCTGGGAAGTGAGGAGCACCTCTGCCCGGCCACCCATCGTCTGGGAAGTGAGGAGTGCCTCTGCCCGGCCACCCATCGTCTGGGAAGTGAGGAGCGCCTCTGCCCGGCCACCCATCGTCTGGGAAGTGAGGAGTGCCTCTGCCCGACCACCCATCGTCTGGGAGGTGAGGAGGCGCCTCTGCCCGACCACCCATCGTCTGGGAGGTGAGGCGCCTCTGCCCGGCCACCCATCATCTGGGAGGTGAGGGAGGCGCCTCTGCCCAGGCACACCATCCGGGAAGAAGTGAAGAGTGCCTCGGCCCTGTCGCCCCGTCTGGGAAGAAGTGGTGAGGCCCTCTGCCCGGCCACCCATCGTCTGGGAAGTGAGGAGCGCCTCTGCCCGCCACCCATCGCCTGGGAGGTGAGGAGCGCCTCTGCCCAGCCACCCATGCGTCTGGGAAGTGAGGAGAGCCTCTGCTCAGCCACCCCTTCTGGAAGGAAGTGAAGAGTGCCTCTGCCCAGCCACCCATCGTCTGGGAAGTGAGGAGCGCCTCTGCCCGGCCACCCATCGCCTGGGAAGTGAGGAGTGCCTCTGCCCGGCCACCCATCGTCTGGGAAGTGAGGAGTGCCTCTGCCCGGCCACCCATTGTCTGGGAGGTGAGGAGAGCCTCTGCCCAGCCACCCATCGCCTGGGAGGTGAGGAGTGCCTCTGCCCGCCACCCATCGCCTGGGAAATGAGGAGCCTCTGCCCGCCACCCATCGCCTGGGATGTGAGGAGCGCCTCTGCCCGGCCACCCATTGTCTGGGAGGTGAGGTGCGCCTCTGCCCGGCCACCCATCGTCTGGGATGTGAGGAGTGCCTCTGCCCGGCCACCCATCGTCTGGGAGGTGAGGAGAGCCTCTGCCCGCCCCCCATCGCCTGGGAAGTGAGGCGCCTCTGCCCGGCCACCCATCGTCTGGGAGGTGAGGAGTGCCTCTGCCCGGCCACCCATCGTCTGGGAGGTGAGAGCGCCTCTGCCCGGCCACCCATTGTCTGGGAGGTGAGGAGCCTCTGCCCGGCCACCCATTTTCTGGGAGGTGAGGAGAGCCTCTGCCCGGCCACCCATCGCCTGGGAAGTGAGGAGCGCCTCTGCCCGCCACCCATCGTCTGGGAAGTGAGGAGCGCCTCTGCCCGGCCACCCATCATCTGGGAGGTGAGGAGGCCTCTGCCCAGCCACCCATCGTCTGGGAGGTGAGGAGCGCCTCTGCCCTGCCACCCATCGTCTGGGAAGTGAGGAGTGCCTCTGCCCGGCCACCCATTTTCTGGGAGGTGAGGAGCGCCTCTGCCCGGCCACCCATCATCTGGGAGGTGAGGAGCGCCTCTGCCCAGCCACCCATCGTCTGGGAGGTGAGGAGCGCCTCTGCCCAGCCACCCATCGTCTGGGAAGTGAGGAGCGCCTCTGCCCGGCCACCCATCGTCTGGGAGGTGAGGAGCGCCTCTGCCCGGCCACCCACCGTCTGGGAGGTGAGGAGCGCCTCTGCCCAGCAACCCACCCTCTGGGAGGTGAGGAGCGCCTCTGCCCGGCCACCCATCGTCTGGGAAGTGAGGAGCGCCTCTGCCCGGCCACCCATCGTCTGGGAAGTGAGGAGCGCCTCTGCCCGGCCACCCATCGTCTGGGAAGTGAGGAGAGCCTCTGCCCGGCCACCCATCTTCTGGGAGGTGAGGAGCGCCTCTGCCCGGCCACCCATTGTCTGGGAGGTGAGGAGCGCCTCTGCCCGGCCACCCATCGTCTGGGAGGTGAGGAGTGCCTCTGCCCGGCCACCCATCGTCTGGGAAGTGAGAGCGCCTCTGCCCAGCCACCCATCGTCTGGGAGGTGAGGGAGGCGCCTCTGCCCGCCACCCATCGTCTGGGAAGTGAGGAGCGCCTCTACCCAGCCACCCATCGTCTGGGAAGTGAGGAGCGCCTCTGCCGGGCACCCATCGTCTGGGAGGTGAGGAGCGCCTCTGTCCGGCCACCCCTTCTGGTAGGAAGTGAGGAGTGCCTCTGCCCGGCCACCCCGTCTGAGAAGAAGTGAGGAGCGCCTCTGCCGGGCACCCTCGTCTGGGAAGTGAGGAGTGCCTCTGCCCAGCCACCCATTGTCTGGGAGGTGAGTAGAGCCTCTGCCGGGCACCCATCGTCTGGGAAGTGAGGAGCGCCTCTGCTCCGGCCACCCATCGTCTGGGAAGTGAGGAGTGCATCTGCCCGGACACCCATCGTCTGGGAAGTGAGGAGCGCCTCTGCCCAGCCACCCATCGTCTGGGAAGTGAGGAGCGCCTCTGCCCGGCCACCCATCTGAAGTGAGGATCGCCACTGCCCGGCCATCCCGTCTGGGAACTGAGGAGCCCTCTGCCCGGCCACCCGTCTGAGAAGAAGTGAGGAGCGTGTCTGCCTGGCCACCCCATCCATATATAAGTGAGGAGGCCTCTGCCCGGCACCCATCGTCTGGGAAGTGAGGAGCGCCTCTGCCCGACCACCCATCATCTGGGAGGTGAGGAGCGCCTCTGCCCAGCCACCCATCGTCTGGGAAATGAGGAGCGCCTCTGCCCGGCCACCCATCGTCTGGGAAGTGAGGAGCGCCTCTGCCCGGCCATCCTGTCTGGGAGGTGAGGAGCGCCTCTGCCCGGCCACCCATTGTCTGGGAAGTGAGGAGCCTCTGCCCGGCTACCCATCGTCTGGGAGGTGAGGAGCGCCTCTGCCCGGCCACCCATCGTCTGGGAGGTGAGGCGCCTCTGCCTGGCCACCCATCTTCTGGGAGGTGAGGAGCACCTCTGCCCAGCCACCCATCGTCTGGGAGGTGAGGAGCGCCTCTGCCCAGCCACCCATCGTCTGGGAGGTGAGGCGCCTCTGCCCGGCCACCCATCTTCTGGGAGGTGAGGGCGCCTCTGCCCAGCCACCCATCGTCTGGGAAGTGAGGAGGCCTCTGCCCGGCCACCCATCGTCTGGGAGGTGAGGGGCGCCTCTGCCCAGCCACCCATCGTCTGGGAGGTGAGGCGCCTCTGCCCGGCCACCCATCATCTGGGAAATGAGGGCGCCTCTGCCCGGCCGCCAATTCACGAAAGATGTGAGGAGCTCCTCTGCACGGGCGCCCTGTCAGGGAAGAAGTGAGGAGCACCTCTGCCCAGCCACCCATCGTCTGGGAGGTGAGGAGTGCCTCTGCCCGGGCACCCATCTTCTGGGAGGTGAGGAGCGCCTCTGCCCGGCCACCCATCTTCTGGGATGAGGAGGCCTCTGCCCGGCCATCCGCCTGGGAAATGAGGAGCACCTCTGCCCGGCCACCCATCGTCTGGGAAGTGAGGAGAGCCTCTGCCCGTCCACCCATCGTCTGGGAGGTGAGGAGCGCCTCTGCCCAGCCACCCATCGTCTGGGAGGTGAGGAGGAGGCGCCTCTGCCCGACCACCCATCATCTGGGAAGTGAGGAGCGCCTCTGCCCGGCCACCCATCGTCTGGGAGGTGAGGAGGGCCTCTGCCAGGCCACCCATCATCTGGGAGGTGAGGCGCCTCTGCCGACCACCCATCATCTGGGAGGTGAGGCGCCTCTGCCCGGCCACCCATCATCTGGGAAGTGAAGAGCGCCTCTGCCGACCACCCATCATCTGGGAGGTGAGGGAGGCGCCTCTGCCCGCCACCCATCGCCTGGGAGGTGAGGAGCACCTCTGCCCAGCCACCCATCATCTGGGAGGTGAGGAGCTTCTGCCCGCCGCAATTCGCCTGGGAAGAAGTGAAGAGTGCCTCGCCTCTGTCGCCTGGCCCGGGAAGAAGTGAGGAGTGCTTCTGCCCAGGCACCCATCTTCTGGGACGTGAGGAGAGCCTCTGCCCGGCCACCCATGGTCTGGGGAAGTGAGGAGCGCCTCTGCCGACCACCCATGGTCTGGGGAAGTGAGGAGCGCCTCTGCCCGGCCACCCATCATCTGTGAGGTGAGGAGCGCCTCTGCCCGGCCACCCATCGTCTGGGAGGTGAGGAGCGCCTCTGCCCGGCCACCCATCTCTGGGAGGTGAGGCGCCTCTGCCCAGCCACCCATCATCTGGGAGGTGAGGAGCGCCTCTGCCCGGCCACCCATGCGTCTGGGAGGTGAGGAGAGCCTCTGCCCGGCCACCCATCGCCTGGGAGGTGAGGCGCCTCTGCCTGGGCACCCATCTTCTGGGAGGTGAGGAGCGCCTCTGCCCGGCCACCCATCGTCTGGGAAGTGAGGAGAGCTCTGCCTGGCCACCCACCATCTGGGGAGGTGAGGAGCGCCTCTGCCCGGCCGCCCCATCCGGGAAGAAGTGAGGAGGCCCTCTGCCCGGCCACCCATCTCTGGGATGTGAGGTGCCCCTCTGCCCTGCCACCCATCTTCTGGGAGGTGAGGAGCGCCTCTGCCCAGCCACCCATTGTCTGGGAGGTGAGGAGCGCCTCTGCCTGGCCACCCATCTTCTGGGAGGTGGGAAGCCCCTCTGCCCGGCTGCCCCGTCTTGGAAGTGAGGAGCGCCTCGGCCCGCCCGCCCTGTATGGGAAGTGTGGAGCGCATCTGCCTGGCCACCCACCATCTGGGAAATGAGCGCCTCTGCCCGGCCACCCATCGTCTGGGAAGTGAGGAGCGCCTCTGCCTGGCCACCCACCGTCTGGGAAGTGAGGAGCGCCTCTGCCAGGCCACCCATCATCTGGGAGGTGAGGGATGCGCCTCTGCCCGGCCACCCATCATCTGGGAGGTGAGGAGCGCCTCTGCCCAGGCACGCATCATCTGGGAGGTGAGGCGCGCCTCTGCCCAGCCACCCATGCATCTGGGAGGTGAGGCGCCTCTGCCCAGCCACCCATCGTCTGGGAGGTGAGGAGCGCCTCTGCCCGGCCACCCATTGTCTGGGAGGTGAGGCGCCTCTGCCCGGCCAGCCATCGCCTGGGAGGTGGGGAGAGCCTCTGCCCGGGCACCCATCATCTGGGAGGTGAGGAGGGCCTCTGCCCGGCCACCCAATCGCCTGGGAGGTGAGGAGGCGCCTCTGCCCAGCCACCCATCGTCTGGGAGGTGAGGAGCGCCTCTGCCCAGCCACCCATCGTCTGGGAGGTGAGGAGCGCCTCTGCCCGGCCACCCATCGTCTGGGAGGTGAGGAGCGCCTCTGCCCAGCCACCCATCGTCTGGGAGGTGAGGAGCGCCTCTGCCCGGCCACCCATCTGGGAGGAAGTGAGGAGCGCCTCTGCCCAGCCACCCATCTCTGGGAGGTGGGGAGTGCCTCTGCCCGGCCACCCATCGTCTGGGAGGTGAGGAGTGCCTCTGCCCGGCCACCCATGCGTCTGGGAGGTGAGGCGCCTCTGCCCGGCCACCCATCTTCTGGGAGGTGAGGCCTCTGCCCGGCCACCCATCGCCTGGGAAGTGAGGCGCGTCTGCCCAGCCACCCATTGTCTGGGAGGTGAGGAGCTCTGCCCGCCACCCATCGCCTGGGAGGTGAGGCGCCTCTGCCCAGCCACCCATCATCTGGGGAGGTGAGGAGCGCCTCTGCCCGCCACCCATCATCTGGGAGGTGAGGAGCGCCTCTGCCCGCCACCCATCGCCTGGGAAGTGAGGAGCGCCTCTGCCCGCCACCCATCGTCTGGGAGGTGAGGAGCCTCTGCCCGGCCACCCATCGTCTGGGAAGTGAGGAGAGCCTCTGCCTGCCAACCCACACTCTGGGAGCTGAGGTGCGCCTCTGCCCGGCCAACCATCGTCTGGGGGGTGAGGAGCTTCTCAGCATGGCAATCCATCATCTGGGAGGTGAGGAGGGCCTCTGCCAGGCCACCCATGGTCTGGGGAGGTGAGGAGCGCCTCTGCCCGGCCACCCATCGCCTGGGAAGTGAGGAGGCGCCTCTGCCCGGCCACCCATCGTCTGGGAAGTGAGGTGCGCCTCTGCCCGGCCACCCATCATCTGGGAAATGAGGAGCGCCTCTGCCCGGCCACCCATCGTCAGTGAAATGAGGAGCGCCTCTGCCCGGCCACCCATCGTCTGGGAGGTGAGGAGCGCCTCTGCCCGGCCACCCATGGTCTGGGAAGTGAGGAGGCCTCTGCCCGGCCACCCATCGTCTGGGAGGTGAGGAGCGCCTCTGCCCGGCCACCCCCCGTCTGGGAAGTGAGGAGTGCCTCTGCCCGGCCACCCATCGTCTGGGAAGTGAGGAGCGCCTCTGCCCGCCACCCATCATCTGGGAGGTGAGGAGCGCCTCTGCCCGGCCACCATCGTCTGGGAGGCGAGGAGTGCCTCTGCCTGGCGCCCCGTCAGGGAGGAAGTGAGGAGCGCCTCTGCCCGCCACCCATCGTCTGGGAGGTGAGGAGTGCCTCTGCCCGGCCACCGTTCGTCTGGGAGGTGAGGGCGCCTCTGCCCGGCCACCATCGTCTGGGAAGTGAGGAGAGCCTCTGCCCGCCACCCATCATCTGGGAGGTGAGGAGCACCTCTGCCTGGCCGCCCGTCAGAAGGGGAGGAAGTGAGGAGCACCTCTGCCCAGCCACCCATCTTCTGGGAGGTGAGGCCTCTGCCAGCCACCCATCATCTGGGGGGGTGAGGGAGTGCCTTGAGCCTGTGTTTTCTGGGAGGTGAGGAGGCCTCTGCCCGACCACCCATCATCTGGGAGGTGAGGGCGCCTCTGCCCGGGCACCCATCGCCTGGGAGGTGAGGAGTGCCTCTGCCTGGCAGCCCGTCAGGGAGGAAGTGAGGCGCCTCTGTCCGGCCACCCTTCTGGTAGGAAGTGAGGAGCTCTGCCCGGCCGCCCCGTCATTATATAAGTGAGGAGGGCCTCTGCCCGGCCACCCATCGTCTGGGAGGTGAGGGGTGCCTCTGCCTGGCGGCCCCGTCAGGGAGGAAGTGAGGCGCCTCTGCCCAGGCACCCATCGTCTGGGAGGTGAGGAGAGCCTCTGCCCGGCCACCCATGGTCTGGGAAGTGAGGAGCTCTGCCCAGCCACCATCGTCTGGGAGGTGAGGAGGCGCCTCTGCCCAGCCACCCATCATCTGGGAGGTGAGGGCGCCTCTGCCCGGCCACCATCGTCTGGGAGGTGAGGGGCGCCTCTGCCCAGCCGCCCGTCAGGGAGGAAGTGAGGCGCCTCTGCCCGGCCACACATCGTCTGGGGTGAGCGGATGTCCTCTGCCCGGCCACCCCGTCGTCTGGGAGGTGCGGAGCGCCTCTGCCCGACCACCCATCATCTGGGAAGTGAGGGCGCCTCTGCCCGACCACCATCGTCTGGGAAGTGAGGAGGAGGGCCTCTGCCCGGCCACCCACTTCTGGGAGGTGAGGAGAGCCTCTGCCCGGGCACCCCATCGTCTGGGAAATGAGGAGCACCACTGCCCAGCAACCCATCGTCTGGGAGGTGAGGAGCGCCTCTGCCCAAGCACCCATCGTCTGGGAGGTGAGGAGCGCCTCTGCCCAGCCACCACGTCAAGGAGGAATTGAGGAGCGCCTCTGCCCGACCACCCACCGTCTGGGAGGTGAGGAGAGCCTCTGCCTGGCCACCCACCGTCTGGGAGGTGAGGAGCTCCTCTGCCCGAGCACCCGTCTGGGGAGGTGAGGAGCGCCTCTGCCCGCCACCCATCATCTGGGAGGTGAGGAGGCGCCTCTGCCCAGCCACCCATCTTCTGGGAGGTGAGGAGAGCCTCTGCCTGGCCACCCATTTTCTGGGAGGTGAGGCGCCTCTGCCCAGCCACCCATTGTCTGGGAGGTGAGGAGAGCCTCTGCACAGCCAACCATCGTCTGGGAGGTGAGGAGCCCTCTGCCCCGACCACCCATCATCTGGGAAGTGAGGAGCACCTCTGCCCGGCCACCCATTATCTGGGAAGTGAGGGAGAGCCTCTGCCCGACCACCCATCATCTGGGAGGTGGGGAGGCGCCTCGGCCTGGCCACCAATTTTCTGGGAGGTGAGGAGACCCTCTGCCCGGCACCCATCGTCTGGGAAGTGAGGAGCGCCTCTGCCCGGCCACCCATCGTCTGGGAGTGAGGAGCGCCTCTGCCCTGCCACCCATAGTCTGCAGTGTGCGGGCATGTACCCGACACCCATCATCTGGGAGGTTGGGAGGAGCCCTCTGCCCGACCACTTTGCTCGCTGGAAATGAGGCTTGGCGTCTGCTGTGCCTGGGCTGGGATGTGAGGCGCCTCACAGCACGGCCGCCTCATCACTAGGGAGAGTTAGGAGTACCTCTGCCCGGCCACCCTTCGTCTGTTAAGTGAGGAAAGACTCTGCCCGTCCATCCTTTCTGGGATCTGAGGAGCGCCTCTGCCCGGGCACCCATGATCTGCGAGGTGAGTTGTGCCTCTGCCTAGCCACCCCGTCAGGGAGGAAGTTAGGAGGCGCTCACGCCCGGCCACCGCATCTGGGGAAGTGAGGAGGCGCCTCTGCCTGTAGCCCGTCAGAGAGGAAGTGAGCACATCTGTCCGGCCACCCACTTCTGTTTGGAAGTAGTGGACTGCCTCTGCCCGGCCACCCCGTCTGCGAAGTAGTGAGCGTTTCTACCCGGCCGCCCGGTCAGGAAAGATGTGAGGCTTTCTCTTGAGGCGCACCACATCGAGGAAGAAAGTGAGGCGCCTCTGCCCGGGCCCGTCTGGGAGAAGAAAGGCGGTACTCTGCACAGCCACCCATCGTCTGGGGTGAGTGGGGCCTCACCTGCCACCCATCGTCTGGGAGGTGAGGCTCTCTACCAGGCTCACCATTGTCTGGGAGGTGAGGAGCCTCTGCGACCAGCCATGGAATCTGGGGGAGGTGAGGGCGCCTCTGCCCGACCACCCATTTTCTGGGAGGTGAGGAGGAAGCCTCTGCCTAACCACCCATCGTCTGGGAGGTGGGGCGCCTCTGCCCAGCAACCCATAAAATACCAGAGATTGAGGAGGCGCCCCTGCCCGCCCTTCGTCTGTGGTGTAGGGATCACCTCTGCTTTCAGCCACCCCAGCCGTCTGGGAGTGGTGGCGCTTCTGCCCAGCCAAGTCGTCTGGGAAGTGGGAGCACCTCTGCCACATCCGCATGTGTCTGGGGTGAGGTGCACCTCTGCCGCAACCACCAGTCTTCTGGGATGTGAGGGGCGCCTCTGCCCGGCCACCCATGCGTCTGGGGAGGAGAGGGGCGCCTCTGCCTGGCAGCCAATCGCGGGGGAGGAGAGGTGAGGAGTGCCTCTATCCGACCTGCTCCTGGTAGAGGAGTGAGGTGCTGACACCCCGATCAGCAGTAGTGAGGGGTGTCTGCCCGGCCAGCCCGTCAGCAAGATGTGAGGGAATGCTTCTCCAGGCTGCAGATCCGGGAGTGAGGCGCCTCTGCCGATTAGCCCCACATCGGAGAAAAGTGAGGCCTCTGCCAGCCAGCCATCAGATCTGGGGGGAGGGTGAGGGGCGCCTCTGCTTGACCCTGTAAGAGGTGTCTGGGGAGGTGAGGGCCGGCTCTGCCAGTGGCTTCATTGTCTGGGGGGGGGTGAGGCATGCCTCTGCCCGGCCATCATCATCTGGGAGGTGAGGCGCCTCTTCCCGACCACTCTCCCATTTCTGGGAGGTGAGGAGGCGCCTGTGCCCGGCCACCCATGCGTCTGGGAGGTGGCGCCTCTGCAGGAGCACTTACATCTTCTGGGTGGTGAAGGCGCCTCTGTCCACGACCACCAGTGTCTGGCGGGTGGGGAAGGCGGAGCTCTGCCCGGCCACCCATCGTCTGGGAGGTGAGGGCGCCTCTGCCGGGCACCCATGCGTCTGCGAGGTGAGGTGTGCTGCCACAGCCCGCCCCCGTGAGTGGGAACTGGGAAGCGCCTATGTCCGGCCACCCCGCCTGGCTGAGAAGTGAGGGATCGTCTCTGCCGGCCACCCATTTTCTGGGAGGTGAGGATGCGCCTCTGCCCAGCCACCCGTCGTTTGGGGAGGTGGGGCGCCTCTGCCCGGCCACCCATCGTCCTGGGGAGAGTGATGGCGCCCTGCCCTGCCGCCTAGTCTGTGGAGGTGAGGATCACCTCTGCTTTCGACTCAACAGGTCTGGGGAGGTGGGAGGCCACTGCCCGACCATCCAGGTCTGAGACTCAGGTCCCTCTGCCCAGTCACCCACATGGTCTGGGGAGGCGGGGAGCGCCTCTGCCTGGCCGCCCCTCGCGGAGGGAGGTGAGGGGCCACTGTCGGCCACCCCTTCTGGTGGGAGGTGAGGAGGCCTCTGCTGTCGCCTGTCAGGGGAGGAGGTGAGGGCGCCTCTGTCCGGTCACTTGCTTCTTGTAGAGGAGTGAGGGAGTGCCTCTGCCTGGCCAGCCACGATCCGGGAAGGAAATTAGGGGCATACTCTGCCAATCTTCAGGAAAAAGTGAGGTCGCCTCTGCCCAGCCACTTACATCGTCTGTGAGATTGAGGAGGCCTCTGCCCGACCTACATCGTCTGGGATGTGAGGAGCGCCTCTGCCGACCACCCATCGTCCTGGGAGGTGAGGAGCACCTCTGCCTGGCCACCCATGGAGTCTGGGAGGTGAGGAGGTGCCTCTGCCGACCACCCATTGTCTGGGGAGGTGAGGGAGTTCACTCTGCCCGCGACCAGCAATGGTCCCTGGGGGGTGAGGGGAGGCGCCCAGCTGACCACCATGGATCTGGGAGGTGAGGAGTGCCTCTTCCAGCCACCCATTTTCTGGGAGGTGAGAGGGCGCCTCTGCCCAGCCACCCACATCACGTCAGGGGGAGGTGGGAGGCATACTCTGCCTGGGCACCAGCATCACATCCTCACGAGGTGAGGTGTGCCTTTGCAACGCCCGCCAGGAAGGGGAAGTGAGGCGCCTCTGTCCGACCCACCCTTCTGAGTAGGGAAGTGAGGGAGCGTCTCTGCCCGGCCGCCCCATCCGTATATAAGTGAGGAGGGCCTCTGCCCATGCTTGAATCGGAAATAGAGTGAGTGCCTGCGACCTGTGTCGCCCCGTTGGGGAAGAAGTGACAAGCGCCTCTGCCCAGGCACCCATCTTCTGGGAGGTGAGGAGATCCTCTGCCCGGGCTCCCATCCTCTGGGAAATGAGTAGCACCCCTGCCCTTCAACACATCGTCTGGGAGGTGAGGAGGCCAGCGTCTCTGCCCGACCACCCATCTTCTGGAGGTGAGGAGCCCTCTGCCCTGCTACCCGTCGTCAGGAAATGCAGGCATGCAATGTAACCACCCATCCTCTGGGAGTTGGGAGGGCCTCTGCCCGACATGCGTCCCAAATGAGGCGTCTCTGCAGCCACCTGCGACTGGGATGCGGGCGCCTCAGCCCGGCCCGCCTAGTCTGGGAAGTTAGGTGTCTCTGCCCGGCCTGCCGTCTGTTAAGTGAGGAGCGACTCTGCCCAGCCATCCCCTGTCTGGGAAGTGAGGAGCGCCTCTGCCCGGGCACCCATCATCTGCGAGCTGAGTTGTGCCTCTGCCTAGCCGCCCCGTCAGGGAGGAATTGGAGCGCCTGTGCCCGGCCACCCATCGTCTGGGAGGTTAGGAGGGCCTCTGCCCGGCCACCCCTTCACCTGGGATGTGTGGAGCGACTCTGCCCGGCCATCCCTGTCTGGGAAGTGAGGAGGCGCCTCTGCCAGGCACCATTTTTCTGTGGTGGGAGTGTTCCTCTGCCTAGCCCGCCCCGTCAGGGGAGGAAGTTAGGATTGCCTCTGCCCGGCCACCCACCCTCTGCCAGGAGGTGAGGAGCGCCTCTGCCCGGCCTCCCCATCCCGGGAAGAGGTGAGGGAGCCCCTCTGCCCGGACACAGCAGTCTAGAGGTGAGAGGCTCCTCAGCCGCCCAGTCTCTGAGGTGAGGAGCGCCTCTGCCGGCCTGACCCGTCGTCTGGGGAATTGAGGAGTGCCTCTGTGCGGCCACCCATCTTCTGTTAGGTGAGGAGCGCATCTGCCCTGCCACCCTTTGTCTGGGAGTTGATGAGCGCCTCTGCCCAGCCACCCATCGTCAGGGTGGTGAGGAGCGCCTCTGCCGGTCGCCCCGTCTTGGAGGTGAGGCGCCTCTGCCCACCCGCCCGTGTGGGAAGTGAGGAAGCGCCAACGCCCGACCACCCACCGTCTGAGAAGTAGGGACCGCCTGTGCCTGACACTCACCATCTGGGAAGTGAGAGTGCCTCTGCCCGGCCACTTATGCGTCTGGGGTGAGGGCGCCTCTGCTGCCCGGCCGCCACGTTTGGGAAGTGAGGAGTGCATCTGCCCAGACACCCATCATCTGGGAAGTGCGGAGCGACCTCTGCCCCACCGCCTCGTCTGTGAAGTGAGAGGATATCTCTACTCGGCCACCCACCGTCTGGGGAAGTGAGGCGCTCACCTTGGCCATCCCGTCTGGGAACTGAGGAGCACCTCTGCCGTCCACCCATCATCTGGGAGGCTAGGAGCGCCTCTGCCTGGCCGCCCCGTCCGGGAGGAAATGAGGAGCGCCTCTGTCCAGACACCCCTTCTGAGGTAGAGGAGGTGGGGGAGTGCCTCTCGCAGTATTCCACCCGTCAGCAGAGAGTAATTGAGGGAGGCGTCTCTGGCTGGCAGCCCGTCAGGAAGATGTGAGGGATAAGCACTCGTGGAAGCCCTGTCCTGGAAGGGGTGAGGGGTAGATCTGCCTCTTACCATCGTCTGGGGTTAGTAGCGCCTCTGCCAGGCCACCCATCATCTGGGGGGGTGAAGGGAGGCGCCTCTGCCCGACCACCCATCATCTGGGGTGAGGATGCCTCTACTTGAACCACCATGGAGTCTGGGGAGGTGAGAGGCCTCTGCCCGGCTCCCACCCATCATTTGGGAGGTGAGGAGGCGCATCTGCCCGACCACCCATCATCTCTTGAGGTGGGGGCGCCACTGCCAGCCACCAATGCGTCCTGGGAGTTGAGGAGCACTTCTGCCCAGCCACCCATCATCTGGGAGTTGAGGAGCACCTCTGCCCGGCCACTTGTCGTCTGGTGGTGTGAGGGGCGCCTCTGCCGGGCACCCATGGAGTCTCGCGAGGTGAGGTGTGCCTCTGCCTGGCCGCCCCGATCAGGGAGGAAGTGAGGAGCGCTTCTCTCCAGCCACCGCTTCTGTTAGGATTTGAGGAGTGCTTCTGCCCGGCCACCCCGTCTGAGATGAAATGAGTAGCGTCTCTGCCCGGCCGCTGCCTCCGTATATAAGTGAGGAGGACCTCTGCCCGGGCACTCACATGGGAGCCAAGTGAAGGTGCACCGGCCCGGCCCATCCGGGAAGAAGTGAGGAGCGCCTCTGCCCAGGCACCCATCTTCTGGGAGGTGAGGAGAGCCTCTGCCTGGGCACCCAACGTCTGGGAAATGACGAGCACCCCTGCCCAGCAACCCATCGTCTGGGGTGTGTGGAGCGCCTCTTCCCGGCCACCTATCGTCTGGGGGGGGAAGGGGAGGGCTGGCAGTCATCTGGGAAGTGAGGAGCACCTCGGCCCGTCCACTTGTGTCTGGGGAGTTGAGGCTGCGCCTCTTGACCACCCCATCTTCACGGGGGGGGAGGTGAGGAGGAGCGCCTCTGT
>JAKGGE010002675.1:0-44068 GCA_023748175.1 Hoolock leuconedys | reverse complement strand
TGCCTCTACTTGAACCACCATGGAGTCTGGGAGGTGAGAGGCCTCTGCCCGGCTCCCACCCATCATTTGGGAGGTGAGGAGGCGCATCTGCCCGACCACCCATCATCTCTTGAGGTGGGGGCGCCACTGCCAGCCACCAATGCGTCCTGGGAGTTGAGAGCACTTCTGCCCAGCCACCCATCGTCTGGGAGGTGGGAGCACTTCTGCTCAGCCACCCATCGTCTGGGATGTGAGGCCTTACTCTGCCTGACCACCCATGCGTCTGCGAGGTGAGGGCACTCTGCCCAGCCACCCATCATCTGGGAGTTGAGGAGCACCTCTGCCCGGCCACTTGTCGTCTGGTGGTGTGAGGGGCGCCTCTGCCGGGCACCCATGGAGTCTCGCGAGGTGAGGTGTGCCTCTGCCTGGCAGCCCGATCAGGAGAGAGGCGCTTCTCTCAGCCACCCGCTTCTGTTAGAGGTGAGGAGTGCTTCTGCCCGGCCACCCCGTCTGAGATGAAATGAGTAGCGTCTCTGCCCGGCCGCTGCCTCCGTATATAAGTGAGGAGGACCTCTGCCCGGGCACTCACATGGGAGCCAAGTGAAGGTGCACCGGCCCGGCCCATCCAGGAAGAGGTGAGGCGCCTCTGCCCAGGCACCCATCTTCTGGGGAGGTGAGGAGAGCCTCTGCCTGGGCACCCAACGTCTGGAAATATGGCGAGCACCCTGCCCAACAACCCATCGTCTGGGGTGGGAGCGCCTCTGCCCGGCCACCTATCGTCTGGGGGGGGAAGGGGAGGGCTGGCAGTCATCTGGGAAGTGAGGAGCACCTCGGCCCGTCCACTTGTGTCTGGGGAGTTGAGGCTGCGCCTCTTGACCACCCCATCTTCACGGGGGGGGAGGTGAGGAGGAGCGCCTCTGTGAGCCACCAATGAAAAAAAAAAGAAATTGAGTAGCAGGGGTTATTCACATGAGGAAGAAGCAGATGTTAAGTCTAATATATTGAACTAATTTGATGTAAGTGTATAAGTGGCAGATAGGGAAACTCAGGGTATTTTATGTGCGCTGGGGATTCAATGGAAATATTGTTTGCCTTGGAATTTTGAGATGCTGATCTTAGAGGAGAGGAAACTTGCTGTACCACCACAGTGAATGGAGAGAGAAGGCAGCTAAAGTTTAAGGAAGATGGAAAGAATTAAAGACACAGTGCAACATACTGCCATACAAAGATGACCAGGAACCAGAAACTTAAGATTGATGAGCTGACTGCCAATTCTGATACTTAATCATTGTGTGCTCACAAGCAATTATTTAATCTCTAAGCTACCATTTCTTCATATGTAAAGGGCAATAATCCTTAACTCATGATTACTGGGGGTTATAGGAAAATGTATATACATGTTTTGGAGTAAAAGTGTTCAGGTATTATTATGGAACAATTTCTTACTAAAAAGGGGATGTGGAAATAAAATTGAATGGCTTGAAGATATCAAAATGAAGCCTATTGGAGTATCTCAAAACAGGAAGGAATTCATTTCAACACAATCTTTCCTCCCTATCTCTATATGATCTTGCAATAACTTTTTTTTTTTTTTTTTTGAAACACAGTCTCACTCTGTCACCAGGCTGGAGTGCAGTGGTGCGATCTCGGCTCACTGCAACTGCCTCGCCTCCCGGGGTTTCATGCAATTCCCCTGCCCTCAGTCTCAGTAGCTGGGACTACAGGCGTGCACCACCATGCCCGGCTAATTTTTTGTTATTTTAGGAGAGATGGGGTTTCACCATGTTGGCCAGGATAGTCTCGATCTCCTGACCTCATTGATCCACCGCCTCGGCCTCCCAAAGTGCTGGGATTACAAGCCACGAGCCACCCGGCAGTTTTGCAGTAGCTTTCATCTAGTTAAGCTCCCAAGTAAAGTTTGAAACTGCCCTCTTCTGTCTTCTACTGCCAATGTCATCTTCCAAACCAGAATCAGCTCTTACCCAGACCGGTAGCCTCCTCAACCAGTCTCCCCCACCAGCTCTCTCACCCTTTAATCTATTCCGGGAATAATCATTTGGCTTAGGCTTCACTGCTCCAAAGTCGAACTCCTCCTGATCTCCTGCAAAGGCTGAATGCTGTGGCTCCTGCCTGTCTGTCCAGACCCTGACTCACACTCCCACTCCCACTTGATCATGGGGCCCCACCAACACTGGCATTTAGTCCTTCAAACACACCAAGCTTTTTCCCCATCAGAGCCTTCACAGGGTTCTTCTCTCTGCCTGGAGTTTTCTTCTTTGAGTAAAAGCGTTTAAACAAGACCTAGTGTAAAAGCCTAGTGCCTTACATTAATTCTGAGTAGTGATGGTATAAATATTTCAATAGGCCTACAATAACAGTAAAATAATATGAGCATTATCTGTGATTTCCATTAATGTCAAAGTCACAGGAACTACTACTACTACTACTGCCACTGTGGTTTGTCCCCATACATCATGGGAAGAAATGTTATATCTCAATTGGGGTTATTAAATATAAAGATGTATTTTTGGGCTGGGCACAGTGGCTCATCTAATAATCAGCACTTTGGGAGACCCGAGAGGCAGGTGGATCCTAAGGTCACAAGTTCATACCAGCCTGGCAAAGATGGTGAAACCCCGTCTCCTACCTAAAAATACAAAAATTAGCGAGATTAGGTGGCAGGCACCTGTAATCCCAGCTACTCAGAAGGCTGAGGCAAGAATCAGCTTGAACCTGCGGGGTGGAGGCTACAGGGAGCTGAGATCACCACTGCACTCAAGCCTGGGTGACAAGGGTGAGACTCTGTCTCCACCGTGCCATTTTTTCTTCTCATCCAAGTTCATGGACTTCCTGAGATTTACCTAAAGGAATCCAAAGTTAGGAACCCTAGAGCAGAATGATCCTTTACAAACATGATCCGTCACTCTGCTAAATCATTCAATGGATTTAAGCTTCATTCGGGAGTAAAAATTCAAGGTCTAGGCCAAATCATCTACAGGTACATCCAACTCCCAACTGACCTGCACTCAGCATGCAAACACTCATAAGCCTGCTACTTTCCTGATCTCCTCTTCTATAATTCCTGCTTTGCTTATTCAATTTCAGCCACAATGGTGAAACACTTAACTCTGGGCTTCAGTACTTGGTTCTTCTGTTCCTTTGCCTGAATCTCTCCTAGCATATATTTATATTACCTGTTCCCCTCACTTTCTTCAAGTCTTCACTAAAAGAACCTCATCAGAGAGGCCCTCACCTGGCCTCTCTTCATAGCTATATCTATCACCCACCACCTGACATTTCATATACACATGGACATATAATAATATAGAAATATAATGTATTAATATATAATATATATTGTTTATACTATATACCAATATATTAGTTACATGTAGATAAATATGTGATATATAATTCTAAAATATGTTATATATTATATATTAATGTCAAGTTAATATTGTTTTCATACATATATACTTTTTTTTTTTTTTTTTTTTTTTTTTCTTTTTTTTTTTTTTTTTTTTTTTTTTTGAGGCAGGGTCTGGCTCTGTCGCCAGGCTGGAGTGCAGTGGTGCAATCTCGTCACTGCAAGCTCCGCCTCCGGGTTCACGCTTCTTCTCCTGCCTCAGCCTCTCCCGTAGCTGGGACTACGAAGCCGCCACCACGCCCGGCTAATTTTGTATTTTTTAGTAGAGAGCGGGGGTTTCACCATGTTAGCCAGGATGGTCTCGATCTCCTGACCTCATGATCTGCCCGCTTCTCCCGTACTCCCAAAGTGCTGGGATTACAGCGTGAGCCACAACGACCACATACATATATACTTGACATTCATGTTTATCTTCTGCTATGGTTTGGATGCTCTCCTTCAAAATTCAGCTGTTGCCGTGAGTAAGTACTAAGAGGTGGGGGCCAGACACAGTGGCTCAAGCCTTTAATCCTAGTACTTTGGTAGGCTTAAAGGTGGGTGGATGGCTTGAACCAGGGTTACAGACCAGCCTGGGCAACGGCGAAACCCTGTCTCTACAAAAAGAATACAAAAATTAGCTGGGCGTGGTGGCGTGCCTGTGGTCCCAGCTACTCCCGGGGGAGGCTGAGGTGGAAGGATAGCCTGAGCCCAGAAGGTTGAGGCTGTGGTGAGCCATGGTGTGCACGCTGCACTCAGCCTGGGTGACAGGTGAGACCCTGTCTCAAAAAAAAATAAAAAAGAACTCAAAACAAAGAAAGCGAGGGACAGGGATGATGGGAACTTGGGACCCATCCCTCCAGAATGGGTTTGGGTGCTCTTATGGAAGGGGCTTGATGAAGAGGTTGGCTTTTCTTCTGCCTTCTGCCACAGTGCAAGAGGCCCTCATCCAGATGCCAGTGCCTTGATCTTAGAATTCTTAGCCTCTAGTCTATGAGAAAATAAGCGATCTGTTCTTTTTATAAATTACTCAATGTGAGGTATTCTGTTGTAACAGCACAAAATGGACAAGACATTTTTCTCTCTGCACCTCAGAATGTGGCAGGCTTCAGGACCAGAACTTTTAGAGACCTTCGCCAGATCCTATAGTCCCAACCCTTGGACCAATGCTTGGTACACAGTAGTGTAATAGAATTACTCTTCTGGTTCTCTACTTAAACCAAATCTCTCCTGCTCTGCACCTCTTCCTTTTAATATAGGCACAGATCCTTTCTTGGCCCCAACAATATCTCTATACATGGTGATTGCAGTCACTTCCAAGGCTCCACCTACTACTTCAATAGGGATTAATTCCACTTCTACATAGTTGGCCTTTGACTTTCTGCTAAACTCCTTATCTCATTTCTCTTTTTATACTATTCTACTTTGTGAGTCATATATGTATATATTTTAGCACCCTTTTTTGGACCTTGAGTTAGGTAAAGGTAACCCACAATTAGTAAGCTAGCACCCTGGAAGGTGCCACAAACCAGGGAGGTAAAAAAAAAGATAGATAAAAGAGTGAGGAACAGTCAGTAAAACAGGTCACTGACGAGCAGCTATAATGAAGACCAGGTACTTGGGCAAGGGGTGTGTGTGTGTGTCTGTGTGTGTGTATTCACATGTGTGTGTGCTCTGAAACATGATACTCTGGGGAGTGAGTAGTAGAAACACTGCTGGGAGTCAAATGCAGAAGAAGAGGGAGCGGGCATGGTGGCTGATGCCTGTAATCCCAGCACTTTGGGGGAGGCTGAGGTGGGTGGATCACGAGGTCAGGAGTTCCAGAACAGCCTGGCTATGGTGAAACCCCATCTCTACTAAAATACAAGAAGTTAGCCGGAGGCATGGTGGCAGCCTGTAGTCTCAGCTACTCAGGAGGCTGAGGCAGAAGAGAATTGCCCTGAACCCAGGAGGCAGAGGTTGCAGTGAGCGAGATCAGCCACTGCACTCCAGCCGGGCTGTGAAGCCCGAGACTCTGTCTCAAAAAAAAAAATGCAGAAGAAGAAAGAAAAAGTGTGAGCATGTTTGCCTACAGTCCCAGCTACTTGGAGGCTGAGGCAGAGCTGCCTAAGCCCCAGGATTTGAGCCTACAATAAGTTATGATCATGTCCTCCTCTAGCCTGGGTGACAGAGCCAGACCATAAAAAAAAGAGTAAATAAAGTAGCAAGCAGCTGAATCTAAAATCACGAATTAAAATAGGGTTTAGAGAAGTAAAGTACCTTCTGCTTGAAATTAAGAGGAGAGTTGGAGAGGAGTAGTAGAAAGAGTGGTAGGTGAGGAAAAGTGAAACAGGTTGTTATGCTATGCTAAAGGACTTCATTTCTCCACTGGCCTAGTTTCTTGATAGGAGCTTCAGGGATAACATCTCAAAGGTGCTGTTTCCTCCTGACCAGCTGAGTTCTGACCTGTCATGCCTTTCTCCTGTCTAGTCATTTCCCATACCTGAACCTGAGCCTCTTGTAAGCTCCTGCCCAGCTTCATCAGGGCTCTTTCCTTGTTCCAGTAAGGAGATCACTTGAGGCTTAGGAGTATAAGGGTCTGCTCACAGAAAAGATATGCAGAACATGGTTATGCTGGGGAGTAAATGAGATCAGTCCTTGATGGGAAGAGATGCCACTACAGGAACAGCCAAGAAAGATGAAGATGAAGCTTCAACCACAGCCCACGAATTTGCCAGTTTCCCTCTTCCTTTTCATTTCAGCTCAAGACCATTTGTTTGGTAATAAAGAATAGAAATTCAGCTAGTAACCTGAAAAGCAGCTGAAATTCACTGTGGAAGAAGCAGACATTCAGAGAAGAACTAGGAATCACTGAGTGGGATGCCCTTACCCGTGAAACCAGATTGCTGTAGTTCTCCAACATGCATCTGTATAAAGTCTCTCTGAACAGGGTCAGGAGTCCCCTCCTCCTGAGAAGTCTATGGACACATGCTAGACATGCTGGTCTGAAAATTTAGAAACATCATTATTAGCATGTAATTAAAAAAAATATATCAGAGACTACTGTGCTTGTATTGGGGTAATACAAAATGAGTAATTACATTAGTGTCACGAGAACCTGTATCTTTAGATCTCAGAAATAGATACAAGACTAGGAAGTTTACATTTAAACAAATTCCTGACTCTGTCCATTGAAAGGTCTAAAAGTGATGACTAATCCTATGGGCAGTTGCAGTGGCTCACGCCTCTAATCAACACTTTGGGAGGCGAGGTGGGCAGACCACCTGAGGTCAGGAGTTGGAGACTAGCTGACCAACATGGAGAAACTCTGTCTCTCTACAAAAAATACAAAATGGCGGGCATGGTGGTGCATGCCTATAATCCCAGGTACTCCAGGAGGCTGAGGCAGGAGAATCACTTGAACCTGGGGCCATGAGGTTGCAGGGAGCGAGATCCCGCCATTGTGGACTCCAGCCTGGGCAGGCGAGAAACTCCATCTCAAAAACAAAAACAAAACAAAAGAAATGATGACTAATCCAGTATGAGCATCCTAGTGTGTCTGAATTGTGGTTTCTTTTCTTTTTTGAATGGAATTCCACTGTCACCAGGCTAGAGTGCAGTGGCACAATCTGAAGCTCACTGCAACCTCCACCTCTTGGAGTTCAAACAATGCTCCTGCCTCAGCCCCTTCCCAAAGCTCAGGGATTGAGCACCGCCACCATACCTGACTAATTTTTGTATTTTAAAGTAGAACAGGTTCATCTTAGCCAGGCTGGTCTCAGAACTCTGACCTCGAGTGATCTGCCTCAGCTAAAAACTGGATATGGCGTGGGCTCCTGCACCCTTCAAGTGTCAGTTTCTAGTATCATTTTTCAAATAATAGAAACCAAGGTTCTTTGGGGAAAAGAACTGATTTCTGAAATCCACAAGGCAACTTTTTATGAAATGCACAGGATGAATCTGAACATCTTGTTATGCCAAAAGCAAGAAAGCAACAAAAACTGTTAGGATTATGCTGATAAGACTACTGGGGCCAGCTTGAGAGAACCTCCCACTGGCCAATGCTGTTGCTTGCACATCAAGTTATATAATTTTGTAATGGGATTTACAAATTTAGGGTTTGAAAATCTTACAAAGTTGTCTTAAACCATCAAATAATTCTATCTTGACAGTGACATTTGCAAAACTAAAAATGAAGATGCAAGAAATATGTAAAAGTACAGGGAAATAAGGCATTTTTGGGGAAATCTAGAGAAAATGTGGTATTTGGATGTTAGATGTTATTTGTATTTTGTTTCATTAGGAACTAATGCTTGAGGCATTTATTTAATAAAATAGATGTAGGCGGTGTGGTTGCTCATGTCTCTAATCAGCAGCACTTTGGGAGGCCGAGGTGGGTGGATCACCTGGTCCGAGGAGTTCAAGAGCTAAGCCTGACCAACATGGAAAGCGTGCTTTTACTAAAAATACAAAGTGGCAGGGGAAGTAGGTGGTGGTGCATGCCTGTAATCCCAGCTACCTGGGAGGCTGAGGAAGGAGAATCGCTTAAACCCAGGCCGCAGAAGTTGCGGTGAGCGAGATTGTGCCACTGTACTCCAGCCTGGGCAACAAAAGTGAAACTCCATCTCAAAAAAAATAAATAAATAAAATTTAAAAATAAAATAGATGTGTATTTTATTCAATAAAAGCTTCTTCCCTCTCAGTAGCAGAAATTGGAACAAAGATATGCAAAGCCCTATTAGGACATTTCTCTTAGGTTCAGCAAATCCCAGGCTGGAAGTGGTCGGCTCATGCCTGTAATCCCAGCACTTTGGGAGGCCGAGCGAGGCCGGATCCAGGTCAAGTTCAAGACCAGTTTGACCAACATGGCGAAACCCCATCTACTAAAAATACAAAAATTAGCCAGGCATGGTGGCGAAGCCCGTGATCCCAGCTACTCAGGAGTCTGAGACAGAAGAATGCAGCAGACCTGGGAGGCGGAGGTTGCAGTGAGCGAGATCGCACCGCCACTCCAGCTTGAACTGGCAGCGAGACTCCGTCTCAAAAAAAATAAAACAAATGAGCGGTGTGGCTCAGCCTGTAATTCCAGCACTCTGGGAGGCAGAGGCAGACAGATCATGAGGTCAGGATCTAGACCATCCTAACTAACATGGTGAAACCCCATCTCTACTAAAAATTCTACTAAAAATACAAAAAAATTAGCCAGGCATGGTGGCGGGCACCAGTAATACCAGCTGTTTGGGAGGCTGAGGCAGGAGAATCACTTGAACTCGGGAGGCAGAGCTGCAGTGAGCTGAGATAGTGCCACTGCCTGCACTCCCAGCCTGGATGACAAAGAATAAAATCTAAAATAAATAAATACAAAAACAAACCAAGAAAAAAATCCCAAACTTCTGGGAATGCTGTAGGTGGGATCTTGCACTGTATGTACAGGTAGACTGAATAATAATCTCCCAAGGAAACTTTCCATTGCTTTTGATGAATTTCTCTATTTTCTGCAGAAATCAAAGAGGATAAAAGCAAGAGAACATAATACAATAGCATTATAGGACAGAATAATGTGTTCACTTGGATTGGTTGCACATCAAATTATATGGACAGCAATGGACTAATCATATTAAAATGTTTAATCATGAGTTCACAATAATATTTTAAAACATTATTGATCACTTTTAGGCGAGTCTAGAAGCCAATTCATTATTTGACTGGTAATTAAATGGAAAAGAATCAAACATTCTTCTTTCCTATATGAACTTTGTCCTGCAGGTAACTAAATGGTGATGAGGGAAAGTTATATTTTATAGATAGAAGTATTCCCACTTAATCTGCTAAGAAGGAAGAATGACAAATTAAGAAATATCTCTTGTAACCTAATGATTGAACCTAAAATTATCAATAACTGGTAATATTACAAAAGAAGAACTAGATACAATGTGCATCCTAATAAAATTATGCATCATGACCTTATGGTTTTCTTTCTTCCTTTTGGTATCAAGGTATATTTTATTGGTATAAAACCAAAATAGATGAGGTAATTCTCTGGTCTACTAGTTAGCTCATAGACCTATGTGAAAAAAACATTTTTGGCCAAGCAGTGGCTCCGCCTGTAATCAGCACTTTGGGAAGCCAAGGCGGGTGGATCCGCGAGATCAGGAGTTCAAGACCAGTCTGGCCAGCGTGGTAAAACCGTCTCTAGTAAAACTACCAAAAATTGGCCAGGCGTTGGTGGCGGTTGCCTGTAATCCCAGCTACTCGGGAGGCTGAGGCGAAAATTGCCCGAACCTGGAGGTTGCAGTGAGTGAGGTCGTGCCACTGCACTCTAGCCTGGAGCAACAGAGTGAGACTCCGTCTCCAAAAACATTTTTGAGGAAAAAAAGGAAAATGTTTTACTTATAAAAAAATACTAATTGGTTTTGTCAATAATTTATCTGACCAAAACAAAATAGTTAATGTTTATCAAATGGGTAAAAGTCAGTAATAATAGTGTTACAACTTATGAAAAATTCATAAAATTGAAAGCAGAAAGATTTCTCAGGCCATGTTTTTCTCCTTTATTATTTATTATTTTTTATTTTTTTTTGAGGCCGGAGTCACCATCTGTCGCCCAGGCGCTGGAGTGCAGTGGCCTTTGATCTCTGCTCCTGGCCTCCGCCTCCCGATTCATGCCATTCTCCTGGGACTACAGGCAGCCCTTCCTGCACCGCCAAATGTCCCTGCACAGTAGAGATGGGGTTTCATGTCTCGATCTCCTGACCTCGTGATCCATGCCTTCGGCCTCCCAAAGTGCTGGGATTACTGGCGTGAGTATTGCATGACCTTTCTCCTTTATTAAGGGAGAAAAAGGGTCTTCATGATTCTGTAAAGACAACACCTAACAATGCAAGGGGTAGCCAGGGAATGTCTTAAATCACTATCTTATTAATGAATCATCCTTTGCTCATCCTATGCAGGAAGACTATTTAAGGTCACATTACACAGCAGCTACACTTGATCTGTATAACACAACTGCTGCGTCAGTTTACTTGTGCGTCACAAAAGTTCTCAACTCTTGGTCTGGGATGTCAAGGATTGTCCTTCATCTAATATATTCTAAACTACCCCATGTAATCTCTTAGAGCATCAATCAAAGCTGCAAAGGTATATGTAAGGGGATTATTTTATTTATTTTTATTTTTTGAGATTTCACCAGAGCTGGAGTACAGTGGCGTGATCTTGGCTCACTGCAATCTCTGCCTCCCAGGTTCAAGTTCTCCTGCCTCAGCCTCAGTAAGCTGGGACTAAGGAATCTTGCCACCACACCTGCCTAATTTTTGTATTTTTAGTAGGCAAGGGGTTTCACCATGTTGGCCAGCCTGAGTCTCTAACTCCACGGCCTCAGGTGATGCTTCCGCCTCTGCTTCCCAAAGTGCTGAGATTACAGGTAACCACCGCACCTGGCCTTTACAAATTCTTTAATAATTATTTTTCTGGTGGTAGAATTTTTCTACAATATAGATATTATGGATAAGACTTAAAGGTTCTTCAGGCTCGGCGGTGTGACCTAAATGACTTATGCATTGGCTGAACAATTTGTAAACATCCGTATCACTATCCTTCATTCTGAGATACAGAAAACTCAATGATTCACAGAAATTCCCTTGCAATCCAAACTTCCTATCCAACCTTTCAAATTGGACTTCTCTCCAGGATGTTCTTTTTTTTTTTTTTTGAGGCGGAGGTCTGCAGCTCACATGCGCCAGGCTGCTGGAGTGCAGTGGCCAGCGATCTCGGCTCACTGCAAGCTCCATCCCGGGTTTCCCGCCATTCTCCCGCCACACTCCAGCCTCTCAGTGGCACAGGACTACAGGCGCCCACCACCGCCCGGCTAATTTTTGTATTTTTTCAGTAGAGAGCAGGTTTCACGTGGTCTCGATCTCCTGACCTCGTGATCCATACGCCTCCAGCCTCCCAAAGTGCTGGGATTACAAGCGTTAGCCGCAGCGCCCGGCCTCCAGGATGTTCTTACAGAGTTGCAGTCTGTATCAGCCACCAACCTCATGATCCCCAAAGTTTTGCCTAAACCAGATCTTTACAACAATCCAACATTTTGGAGCACAGCACCACATTTCATCCTATCTTACTGGGAGAATGCTACTCTGTAGAGATAATCTTGGCTTTTCTGTATTTCCAGCTAACTCACACCTTCATCATCCAAATATGGTCAGGCAGGGTAGGATTCATTTTACAAATCTATTCTTTGCTTCCTTGAGATAATTCATCCCCTATATCACTGTGAGTCCTTGGGAAAGAGTTCAAAAAAGAGATGCTCAGGTATTTACAGAATGAAATTATTAATGCTGGTTGATTTATAAAGAAATAAAAGGATACTTAGAGATGGTATGGATTATCTTGCTAGAAAAAATGGGGACAAAAGGATTCTGAAGGGGAACTCTATTGTAGAAATGTCAGGATAAGGAGAAGCAAATGCTGTCTTTTTTTTTTTTTTTTTTTTTAAATAAATGTCAGGGAAGGCAAGAAAAAGCATCAACTCACCTCAGCCATGGCTTCCCAGTATTGCAGATGGTTAGTCTTCCTTGAAGGGCGTTCTCTGAAAAAGGATATTAGTGTTCTGAGATTACGCCCGACTGGGAAGCAAAAACCCTCTAGAAATCACTAGAAGCCAGATAAAACTACCTCTATACTTCTTGGTCTTAAGATACAACTCTAGTTAATTGGGAATATGGAACAAATCCTCATAACTTCCTCAATCCTATAAACCTCAGGCTGCAAGACAAGGACCCAGATTCATTCTCCTCATGCAAACAACCTAAGTTCCTGCCTTAGCCAAAGGGATTCGGACCCTTGTCCCACCTCAGTGATGTTGCTCCTGACCACGATTGAGCTACTATGGCCTGCCCTGAGCCCTTGACTCACTATAGCAAGACTGAGCTACCATGACCTCCTTTGCAGCCCTCCAGTCCCCAAACCAGACTCACACAAGTGGTGCCCTTTGGCCAGGAACACAGTGCCTCCAGATCCAGAAAGACCAAAGACTTCCCTAATCAGTCTTTGTTCTCAACCCTCAAAGTCAACTTCCCTCACGACATGCACACACATACCCGCACCCACCCCTAAACACACAACAGGGATGCAGGGGCACTAAGGTCTTCTAGCTGTTTATTAAAAAAATATATATATATATATGTATGTGTGTGTGTATATATATGTATACATGTGTATATACCATATATACATATACATACTATAGTATATATATATACACATATATATATATATGTAATCAGCTACTTGGGAGGCTAAGGCACAAGAATCCTTGAACCTTAAGGCAGGGGTTGCAGTGAGCGAGGATATATCGCCTCCAACCTGGGTGACAGAGGTGAGACTCTGACTCAAAAAAAAAAAGGCAGCGTCACGGGGGGCTCACAGCCTGTAATCTCAGCACTTTGGGAGGCCAGGGCAGAGTAGACCACCTGCCTGATGTAGGGAGTTGAGACCAGCCTGACCAACATCAGCCTGGAAACCAACATGGGGAAACGTCTCTCTACTAAAAAAAATACAAAATTATCCAGGCATTGGTGACATATGCCTGTAATCCCAGCTACTCAGGAGGCTGAGGCAAAAGAATCAGCTTGAACCCAGGAGGTGGGTTTGTGAGCTGAGATCACGCCATTGCACTCCCACCTGGGCAACGAGAGTGAAACTCTGTCTCAAAAAAAAAAAAAAAAGAAAAAAAAATTCAACTTTTTGCGTTGCCAAAAAGGGTGACATGTGCAGAAATATCTGTGCTGAAAGGACTCCTTTAAGAGTCCTCCTAAGAGGGGATCCATTAGCCAACTAATGAGAAACTTACACAACAAATAAACAGAATACTTCTGCCACTCCTCCCACACTATGATAGAGTCTTTAGCAGCTATCGGTCGTTGAAATAGCTGTAGAAATGCTCCTAAGTCCATAATAATATGTAAGAAAAATTATTTATAAAGTGCACCAAAAGGTGGGTGAATAAAATAGTTTTACATACAATAATTAGAAAGGTTATATATGTGTTTTTTTTTCTTATCTTGTTTTTATAGTTCTAGTATTAGCTGACTTGTTTTCCATCTACACAAGACAAAAAGAATAGAAGCTTCGGGAACTTTGAAAAAGCCAGTTAGTCCCAGAAAAAAGGAAAAACGTACCAAAGCCAGAAGGACCATCACAGCAGTGAAAAGCCTCACAATATCCCAAGATGAAAAAGGGGATTCACTGCAGTTAGTAGCACCCACAAAACCAAGTAGAAATGGGATATAAAATAACAAATTAGCCAAATGTTCCAAATGAGCTTACTGCATACTGTGGCTGACAAGCCACCCAGGTGTTAGGCAGAGACCAAGGGCACAAGCTGTTTTAGTATAATGAAAATATATAGAATAAAAATAGTTATACTAAAAATAAATTATAATTATATATAAATATTAATCATTAGTTTGTAGCATCACTCTTTATTCCAATAATAATCTTTGTTCTACAGTTATAACCTAAAAAAATCCAAGCCATACAGGGATATAAACTAAAGGAACACAGTACAGAGATAAAAACTAAAGGGACACGATAAAAAGTGACCAAAAAAACAAAAATGTGAGCCCTCTGTTATGCCTAGACAGGGCCACTGAGAGGGCTCACCCAGTCTGGCAGTAGCGCCAGTGCCTGGGAAGGCACCTGTTGCCAGCAGACTTGGTCTAGCGGTAGCGGCAGTGCCTGAGGAAGGCACCTGTTTATAACAGACCGGAAAAGATACCACTTTCCCTGGGGGAAGTTAAACACTCTGCTCCACCACCTCTTCGTCAGTCAGGCCATCCCACAGCCATCCAGGGCCTGCCTTCCTGTGATGCTGTGCTTCATGGGGTCATGCTTCTGGTCGCTTTCATGTTCGCCCTGTACACCTGAAAATACGCATTCTAAATAACAATGTAAAATTAGTAAAAAGTACTAAAGTCTTCCAAAATACGTTTAAAATTATGAAAGTAAACTGTCCCCTCTCTCTCTCTCTCGGCTACCAAACGGGGAAGACCACCTGTCTCATGGACCACGTGACTTCGTAGCGACCTTACCTATCGTGGAGATGACTCTCCTCCACACCCTGCCTCTTTGTCTTAAATACAATAAAATAACAAGCGACCAGGCATTGGGGCCACTACGGTCTCAGCGTCTTGGCGGTGGTACGTGGTCACGGTTTGGCTATGCTTCTTCTATCTGTCTTGGGTCTTTATTTCTACAATCTCTCATCTCCATACACCAAGAGCAAATCCACTGGCCCTGTAGGGTGGACCCCACATACTCAATCTATTATCACCTAGGAAGTAAACATTCTATTAACAATATTAAAGCCTAATAAATACATAGTGATATTAACAAAGGGAGATTTAAGTTTTTTAAAATGCCTGGCCAGATGGCTGGGCGTGGTAGCTCATGCCTGTAATCCTAGCACTTTGGGAGGCGAGGTGGGTTGATCACCTGAGGTCAGGAGTTCAAGACCAGCGAACAACATGTGAAAACCGTCTCTACTAAAAATGTCACAAATTAGCCCGGGCATGGTGGCACATGCCTGTAATCCCAGCTACTGGGAGGCTGGGGGCAGGAGAATGCAGCTTGAACCTGGGAGGCAGAGCTTGCCATGAGCCCAGGATTGTGCCACTGCACTCCGGCCTGGGCAACAAGAGCGAAACTCCATCTCAAAAATGCCTGGCTGGTGCAGTGGCTCTCATGCCTGTAATCCCAGCACTTTGGGAGGCGAGGTGGGCAGATCCGCGAGGTCAACAGATCAAGACCATCTGGCCAACATGAATTGAAGTCTGTCTTTACTAAAAAATACAAAAATTAGCTGGGCGTGGTGACACACGCCTGTAGTCCCAGCTACTTGGGAGGCTGAGGCAGGAGAATCAGGAGGTGGAGGCTGCAGTGAGCTGAGATGGCGCCACTGCACTCCAGCCTGGCAACAGAGCAAGAATACATCCCAAAAAAAGAATAAATAAATAAATTTTAAAAATACCACTAGCCCAGGTCAATATATCTTATAGTGAAACTGCAGACCATGCAAAAATTTAAAGCACACATCTTGTCCAATAAATAAACTGACTTATAGAAATTAAAATCTATATTAAATAAAACTTACATGTCTGATGAAGTATAAAAGAGACTCAGTCTAGAAGTGATCAACAACTTAACAAATAGCATACATTACTAAGTAGAAAGCCAATTCAAAAAGATACATGCTATGATTACAACATTCTGGAAAAAGGTAAAAAACTATGGAGACAATAAAAGATTGAGAATTGACAGGGAGGGAGGATCAGTCAGGGCACAGAGGGCCCAGCTTTAGAGCAATGGAATTAATGTGGATGACACCTTCGTAATGGAGATGAAATGTCGTGCCATTTGTCCAACCCATGGATCGTAACACCAGGAGTGAACCTAATGTAAATTATAGACTCTGAGTGATAATAGTGTGTCCATGTGGGTTCATTAGTTGCTTAATAAATGTACCACTCTGGTGGGGGATGTTGATGATGGGGGAGCCAGATGTGTGGGGGAGAAAGGCATCACGGAAATCTCTGTACCTTCTGCTCAGTTTTACCTTGAACCTAAAGTATCCTAAAAAAAATAAAGCATATTAAAACATCATCATATCTTTCTCAAAAAGTAAAGTCCTGTCACATGCTACATGTTTTGAACCCTGAGGACATTATGCTAAGTCAGGGATTTAAGCAATATATTTATAAATAACTGGTGGCTCAAAGAATAAATTACGTCAATGGAAGTTAAAATATATTTTATGGGGTCGAAGATGAGACCGTCCTGGCCAACATGGTGAAACCCGTCTCTACTAAAATCCAAAAAAAAAAAAAATTAGTTGGGCATGGTGATGCGCAGCCTGTAGTCCCAGCTACTTGGGAGGCTGAAGCAGGGGAATCGCTTGAACCCAGGAGGCAGAGGTTGCAGTGAGCTGAGATCACACCATTGCACTCTAGCCTGGTGACAGAGCGAGACTCCTTTTCAAAAATAAAATAAAATAAAATAAAAAAACTGAATGATAATAAAAAATAACATGTCAAGCTAATTTATCAAAGCATTTAACTATTCATTATTATATTGTAACCCATTACTACTTGGGTTTGTGTGTCTACTGACTAACTGCAGTGAATCCCCTTTCTATCTTGGGGTATTGTGACTGGAAAAGAAGCCAGTCACAAAAGACAAAATACTATTATATATGATTCCACTTACAAAAGTATCTAAGGTAGACAAACTCATAACCAACAGAAAGTAGAACAGTGGCTGTAGGAGCTGGGGAAGAGAAATGGGACATTGTAGCTTAATAGTTAATTTAGTTTACAAGATGAAAAAAGTTCTAAAGATCTGTTGTACAACAATATGAATATACTTAAACATTGGAATGGACATTTAAAATGATTAGCTTGGTGTGGTGTTTCACACCTCTTAATCCCAGCACTTTGGGAGGCCAAGTGGTGGATCCTGCCTGGTCGGGAGTTGGAGACGAGCCACGACAACATGGAGAAACCCTGTCTCTACTAAAATACAAAAAATTACCTGGGCTTGGTGGCACATGCCTGTAATCCCAGCTACCGGGAGGCTGAGGCAGATCATGAACCTGGGAGGCAGAGGCTGCAGTGAGCCAAGATCACACCACCGTGCACTTCAGCCTGGGCAACAGAGCAAAACTCACCTCAAAAAATTTATTAAGATGGCCAGGCATGAAGGTGGCTTATGCCTGTAATCCCACTTTGGGAGGCCAAGGCAGAAGGCGATCACGGGTCAGAGTTCAAGACCAGCCTGACCAACATGGTGAAACCCTGTCTCCTGATAAAATACAAAAATTAGCCAGGCGTGGTAGTACGTGCCTGTAATCCCAGCTACTCAGGAGGCTGAGACAAGAGAGAATAAGCTTGAACCCGAGGGAGTCAGAGGCTGCGAGAGTGAGCTGAGATCATGCCACTGCACTCCGGCTTGGGCGACAGAGTGAGAGACTCTCTGCCTAAAAAAAAAAAAAAAGGTTAAGATGGTAGAATTTTTATATTGTGTTTTATACAATTAAAATGAAAAGCTCTAAAATCATTGAAAAAAAAAAACAGCAGGCATGGTAGCCGCGTGTCTATAGTCCCAGCTACCTGGGGAGGCTGTGGTGGGAGAATCACTTGAGCCTGGGAGGTCAAGTTTGCAGTGAAGCTGTGAGCTGTGCCAGCACTCGGCAGGGTGACAGGTAGAGAGGCCCTCTCTAAAAAAAAAAGAAAAAAACAAAAACCAGAAAAATTTACAAGTTCAATGAAGTATAAAAGGGACCCAGTATAATGATCAGTGGTTCAGATTCCAATAGAGCTTATTTTGTGGAACCAAGTCCCAGGTACCAAACACTGGAATTAATTAATTGGAGCCTCAGCCTTTAAAGTTAAGTCTGTGGTTGGTTTAATTTTTCATCTTATCAGATATTGGCAATTTTTGTGTTACTTCATATTTTAAGTTTTGTTAGAATTTATTAATTTTATTAATTCCCAAAATAAGCTTTTGCCTTTGTTAGTTTTTCTTCATTGTACATTGCATTTTGTATTTCAATATATGTTAGTTATGTACATCAAAACCATTATACCTTAAATATATGCAATACAAAATAAACTAAAATTTTATATTTGGGCTTTTTATTCCATTATTTCCTAGATTTTAATTTTGGGGTTTAACTTTCTATACTTTTCCTTAGCTTCTTGAGATGAATACATAGATCATTAATTTTTCAACATTCATTTTTTTCTTTTTTTTTTTTGAGATGAGTCTTACTCTGCTGCCCAGGCTGAATGCAGTGGTGCTGATGCTGGCTCACTGCAACCTCTACCTACCAGGATTCAGCAACTCTCAGCGCCGAACCGAGCATCGCCATACCGGCTACCTTTTATTTTTAGTAAGAGATGGGGGATTTCTTCTCCAGGCTAGTCTTGACTCCTGACTCGTGATCACCATGGGCGCCAAAGTGCTGAAGTCCCAGATGTGAGAACCGGGAGTGACCAACTTTATTCATTTTCTAACATATCATTTACAGCTACATATTTTCCTCATATTCAACTTTAGAAATGTAATTTTGGTATGTTATTTTTCATTATCCACTCAGTTTAAAATATTTTAAATATCTATCACAATTTATTCTTTGAGTCACCAGTTATTTATAAATACATTGCTTAAATCCCAAACATTGGGATTTCTTTAATTTTTGTTTTTTATTTAGAAATGGGGTCTTGCTATATTGCCCAGGGTGGTCTCAAACTTCTGGGTTCAAACAATCCTCCTGCCTCCCGGTTTCCTAAAGTGCTGGGATTACAGGCATGAGTCACCACACTGGCTGGGATATTTCCTAGTGTCTTCTTGTTATTGACTTCTAGCTTAACCTACTGTGGTCAGGGAAAGTTACAGTGTTATTTCATTCCTTTGAAATTTGAGACTCCCTTTGAGATTGGCATGTGATCAGCGTTGAATAAATATACTCATATGCATTTAGCTTTATGTGTATATTAATAGCGGTTATGGGTACACTGTTCTATACATATCAATCAGGTCAAGCTTGTCAATCACACTGTTCAAAACACCATATAGCTTTATTGGGTTTGTCACTTGTTCTATCAGCTATTGAGAAGAGTTAAAAACTCCCACTAGATTGTTGATTTATCTGTATACTTTGCTTTTGGATTATTTCAAATATATTTGAAGCCATTTTATGAAAATATATAAATTCAGAACTGTTATATCTTACTGGTGAATTGATGCTTTATTATAAAACTATTCCTCTTTATCTAGTAAAAGCCTTGTTGTAAAATCTATTCTTGTCATAAAAGTCTACACTGCAGTTTGGAATATAGATTGATACCACTATTTCAGAAAACTGTCGAGGTATCTGGTAGAGCTGAACATACACATAAACCATGACCCAGCAATTTCACTCCTAGAAATACACCCAAGACAAATGCATTCATATGTGCACCAAAAACACATAAAAAGAATGTTCCGGCAGCATTTTCTTAACAGCCTCAGCATTAATCAAATGCCAATCAATAATGGAATGGATAAGTAAAATGTGTCATGTTCGCCGGGCACAGTAGCTCCTGTAATCCCACCACTTTAGGAGGCTACAGAGGCGAGTGGATCACCTGAGGTCAGGAGTTTGAGACCAGCCTGGCTAACAGTGAAACCCCACGTTTGTATTAAAATAAAAATTAGCTGGGAGTGGTGGCGTGCACCTGTAATCTCCAGCTACTCGAGAGGCTGAGGCACGAGAATACTTGAACCCAGGAGGTGGAGGTTGTGGTGAGCAGAAGATAGGCGCCACTGTACTCCACCTTGAGCTAACTAACAACAAAGCTGTCTCAAAACAAGGAGATGTTATATTCATATAAAAGAATTTTTAAGCAGCAATAATAATGTGTTCCTTCTTCATCATATCACTATAACTAACGTGCAATAACGCTGGATGAATTTACATATTTATACTACATATTACAAGAATACATTCATATTACATATAAAGGAAATAAATATTGAGCAAAAGAAGCCAAACATCATGTCCAAGTGAAACTGACAGTAGGAAAACAAAAGTGAAAAAAAGAAGCCAAGCAAATTCAAGTATGGTAACATTGGTCTATGGCTATAGAGGTCATGGATTCTCTTTGGGAGAAGTGGGTGAGTAGTGAACTGCTTGGACAGACTTGGGCTTCTGTAATGCCAGTTATGTTCTATTTCCTTACACCAGATTTGAGGTCTGGTCAAAGGAATATGCTTACTTTTTTTTTTTTTTTGAGACAAGGAATGCTCACTCTGTCGGCCAGGCTGGAGTGCGGCTGTCGGCTCGTGCAGCTCACCTCCCGGGTTCAGGCCATTCTCCTGCCTCAGCCTCGGTAGCTGGGACTATAGGTGCCTACCACCAGGCCTGGCTAATTTTTGCCATTTTTTTTTTTAGTAGGGGCGATTGTTTCACTGTATGGGATGGTCTCGATCTCCTGACCTCAAGTGATCTGCCCGCCTTGGCCTCCCAAAGTGCTGGGATTACAGGCACGAGCCACTTTACCAGGCCGGGCCTATGCTCACTTTTATACAAGTCATCAGGTCATATACCTTGATTTTGTACTTTTCAGAATGTATGTTTTATATATATATATATATATTTGAGACAGGGTCTTGCTCTGTTGCCCAGCCTGGAAGGCAGTGGTGCAATCACAGCTCACTGCAGCCTCAACCTCCCTAGGTTCAAGCAATCCTCCCACCTTATCCCCTGAATACCTGGGACAATAGCAGCATGTAACCACGCCTGGTTAATTTTTGTACTTTTTGTAGAGATGGGGTTTCACCTCTTTCCCGGGCTTGTCTCAAATGATCTGCCCAACAGGCCTCCCAAAGTGCTGGGATTACAGGCATGAGTCACCATGGCCCCAGAATGTATGTTACACTTTTAAGACAATAGCGATGCCATCATGGTATCAGCAGATTCATTAAAGATTAAGTGCAAAATGACCATGTGTTAGACTACAAGATGACTATAATGTTTATAAACTGTCAGTAGGAATTTCAATTTGTAAAACTATATTAGTCGGTTCCAGCATTATCTAGGAAATTTAAAGATGCAAAACATACTGCATGGCCCAGTGAATTTCCTTCATACACTTATATCCTAGGAAGGTATGCATATATATATATATATATATACTGTAGTATACTTATGAAAACATTTTCTAGCAGCCTGTCGCTGGGAAATAACCAATGTCTGAACTGCAATATGTATAACAGTGAGGATGAGGCTAGCAAATATAATTTATTTTTATAAGAAAGAAATGAGACTCAAAACAACATCTACAGTACAATTTAATTTATATAGTGTTAAAAAGGCAAGAAACTAAACTATATTGTTTAGGGAGTAAGCAGATATGTGGTAAAAACAAAACAAAACTTTTTAAAAAGTCAAGAAGAAAATAACGATTACCAAAGTCCAGGATAGCGTTACCTAAAGAGGAGTAGGATAAGTTTATTCTGGGGAAAAGGACTAGGGGCTTTCCTGGACTGCTGAAGCAAGTTTTTGTTATGCAGAGGGTCTCTTTATAATTACTTCTGAAACTATACATCTATATTTTAACTATTTTTCTGTATTACGTAATATAAAAGGTTAAAACAAACAAATCAAATATAGGCCAGGAGCGAGTGGCTCATACCTGTAAACTCAGCACTTTGGGAGGCCTGCCATGCTGAGGTCCAGGGATTCAAGAACAGCCTGGCCAACACAGGTGAAACCCCATCTCTACAAAAATATAAAATTAGCCAGGCATGATGGCAAGTGCCTGTAATCACAGCTTACTCTCAGGGGAGGCTGGGGTGGGAGAATCCCACTTGAACTTCGGGGAGGCAGGGGTTGCAGTGAGCTGAGATCACAGCCATTGTATTCCAGCCTGGTGCCCTGAGAGCAGCCATTGCACTCCAGCCTCTTGAAACAGAATCTGAGACTCCGTCTCAAGAAAAAAAAAAAAAAAAAAAAAAAAAAGAAACCAAATATAAGAACCATACATAATTTTTAGTGAAGAAATACAAGATATGAAATGGTAAATCTCACCAAGATTCAATCTTGAAATAATGTATATGTGCATAGAAACTTACTAGAAGGACATAGATCAAAATATTACTGTTCTGGGTAGTAGATTTACTTTTTGTTTGTTTGTAACTTCCTATTTTTCTTTTGAGGCGGAGTCGCTCTGTTACTTAGGTGGGAGTGCAGTGGTAGCGATCTCGGCTCACTGCAAGCTCCGCCTCGGGTTCATGCCATTCTCCTGCCTCAACCTCCCGCGCCAGCTGGGACTGGCCCGCCATCACCTGACTAATTTTTTTTATTATTTTTAGTAGAGGCGGGTTTCACCGTGTTAGCCAGGATGGTCAGTCTCAGCCTGGTGATCCGCCCACCTCGACTCCCAAAGTTCTGGGATTACAGGCGTGATCACAGCGCCCGGCCTGTAACTCCCTGTTTCTGGTGCTTTGGGAGATTGTGTGGGTGTGTGTGTGAGACAGAGGAGTGTGTGTGTCTAAAACAAAACTTTAGTACTGGGAGAAAACTGTTCTATTTCTAAATTAATAAGTGAACATTTTGCAGAAAAGAAGTTAACAGACTACTGGGCTCTCTGCATCTACCCCAAGGCTTCTCATCATTTTCTTGAATAGAAACATAGAACCAGGTCACTTGCTGACTTTATGTTAACCACGACTATCCAGACAAAGGCAAAAGAAACCCAATGCACTTTGTATTTGGGGTTTGGTCAACTTGTCATTCTTCCTCTGGGTAACTCTCTTGAGGAGAGCAGAGGCGAGGAGAAGAAAGGAATGATGATGAGATGCAGGCCTTTCTTGTGGCCCAGACTGAGCAGATCAGGAGTCATTTTGGATCCTTCTATCTATAGGAGAGAAAAGAAGGGATGGGGAAGGTCAGAGAAGTGTGGCGGCCCGGCTTGGTGGCTCCATGCCTGTAATCCCAGCACTGGGAGGCGAGGCAGAAGCGGATCACCTGAGGTGAGGGAGTTGAGACCAGCCCTGTGTGGGAGAAACGTCCTACTAAAAATACAAAATTAGCAGGGCATGGTGGCAGCATGCCTGTAACTAATAACTACTCGGGGAGGCTGAGGCAGGAGGAGTCAGCTTGAACCAGGGGAGGCAGAGGTTCGCGGTGGGCGAGATGCGCCATTGCACTCAGCCTGGGCATGCTTGAAACTCCGCCTTAAAACAAAACAAAACAAAACAGAAGTGTCGGCTGCCATGAGCATTCTTGGTATCAGAGGGTGAGTCTCTCCTCCATGAGATTCTGTCCTGACCTCACAGGGAGGCTGGAGTCACAAAGGGAGTCACAAGCACCCCCTGCAATGCTGCAGTCACCCAGCCACCATGAAGGGACCCACATGAACCTCCACAGGCACACCTCACCCAAGCAATAACACTATATGGTCATACAATCATTGTCCACATGCAGCAGGGATAGAGTCACAGTCACAGCATGTTTACAGACCCCTCAAGCGCCATTCAAAACCAGAGTGCTACAGATAGTCACAATACCACACTCACTGCTAGGCCACACAAGTTACAGTTCCCCCAGGACCTGTTGGCGCACACACAATCACACATTCAAAAGATAACACAATGACCACTAGGACACACATACTACCACACAGCAATTACACGCACTCTAACCGCAGACACAGTGCCACATAAAGTTACATGGTCACCCACTCACATTCTCACGTTGCTGGGTTATTTCTGGGTAGTAGATTTACTCAGTAAGGCATCAGTACACTTAAGTGCTGCTAACAGTCATACAAGCCTGGTACACGCACCCTCAGACTAACACACAGTCACAGCCTCATCAGATTCTCTCCACAAACACCCTCCACAATGTCACGCAAAGTTGATTACACAGCGCACACACAGTCCCAGCACGGGACACAGTCATACCTGCACATACAGCCTTGTTGTTACCAATCACACAACTACAACGAGGATGCACAATCACACCTGCGCACAGCGAGGCACAGTCACATAAGGTCACACTCACACCGAAGCCCGCCTCGCGCCGCCTCCACCACCCATCAGCCCGACCAGCTCATACGTGCCGGCACTCCAGACCAGCCTGGGTCAGTCCTTCAGATTCAGGCGCTTGCGGGCGAGCCGAGCCCGCAAGGACCAGACCACCGCGCACTTCGCGGGGCTGGGGTTGGCATTGTGAAGGGGCTGCCCTGGACCTCGCAGGAGCCTCTGGGAAATACAGTCGGAGAAGGACCGCGCCGAGATGGCGCTCAGTTTTCGGGTTCCTGCAGCTGCACAGCTCGGGGACATCCCTGCTCCGCACTCGAACGGCTACCCGCGTCTCCGTATTGATCCAGATACAGGCTCAGTGAAACTGCCGTGGGACGCTGGCCCTGCACCCTGAGGAGCAATCTTCCTCCATGGTACCAGCCAATCCCAGGAGTTCCTGAGAAACAGGAAAAAGGTCGCCAGCTTCGGGCCGGAAGTTGATTAGAGCCGCAAGAGTTTCTGGGAACTGCTTAGTCTAAGAGCAGGAAGGGGTGAGGCGCAGGGGAGCAAGTGGAGGGTCGCTTAAATGACTTTCTCCCCAAGCCGACCCTGGTGCAAGAACGCACCCAGGACCCCAGACTCTACTAGGCGTTATAACCCTCTCTGAGAATGCTAGACTGACTAAATCGTCATTTTGCCTTCATCCGTGGATGAGCCACATACTATTATGATTGCATTATACGAAATATTTAAAATAGGCAAATCCATGGAAAAGGAGTAAGTTAGAGTTTTTAGGACTAGCAGGATTAGGGAACTGTAGTGACGGTAATAGCTAAAAGTTCATTTTGGGGGTAATGCAAAGCTTCTTGGATGAATAATGATGTTTGCACATCTCAATACACTAAAAGTATTTGAATGGTACACCATAAACGAGCTAATGTTATAGTTTGTAAATTATATTTATTGTGCATATTTTTAAAAATCAACTACCGAAGCATAATTTAGATACAATAAAATACACTCATTTTAAGTGGTGTTAGAGTAAGTTTCAGCAAATGTCTAAATCCTTGTCACCACCATAAGTAATCGGGATATAGAACATTTTTTAAAATTAAAAATTTTAAGCTTTTAGTTAAATTTTGTGGGTACATAGTTGTATATATTTATAGTTGTACATGAGATGTTTTGATACAGGCATGCAATGCGTAGAATCATATCATGTAAAACAGGTGTCTATCCTTAAAGCATTATCCTTAGTGTTACACGGTACTAAATTTTTTGTTGTTTTTTTTTGAGTTGGAGTCGCTCTGTCACCCAGGCTGGACTGCAGTGGCTAGCGATCTCAGCTCACTGCAAGCTCCGCCTCTGGGTTCAAATTCTCCTGCCTCCAGCCTTCAAGTAGCTGGTGTTACAAGCCGCCACCATGCTGGCTAATTTTGTATTTTAGTAGAGACAGGTTTTCACTGTGTTGGCCAGGCTGGTCTCGAACTCCCTGACCTCAGACTTCTGACTTACGTGTTGATCCATCTAGCCTGAAGCCTCTCAAAGTGCTGAGATTACAAGGGTGAGCCACGTGCCTAGCCCGGGATATAGAATATTTTTATTCTGCCCTCCTGCCCCCCACATTGTTAAGTCAATCTCCACCTCCCTCATCTACGTCTGGCATCTACTGACTATTCTGAAAGAAATGAGCAGTAGTATCAAATTATGTTTTTTTTAATTTGCATTTCCTGATATAAATGAACTGCTTATACTTTCATACTTATTTGCCATTCTTTTTTATGTTCTTTTTATGACATCTATTGAAAATATTCGGCTGGGCGCGGTGGCTCATGCCTGTAATCCCAGCACTTTGGGAGGCTGGCGGGCAGATCACCTGAGGTTAGAATTTGGAGACCAGCCTGACCAGCGTCTGAAACACGTCTCTACAAAAATACAAAATTGGCGGGCATGGTAGGCATACCTGTAATCCCTGCAGAATCACTTGAACCGGGAGCAGGGGTTGCTGTGAGAACCAAGATCCTGGTACACTCAGCCAGACAGCAAGAGCAAAACTACATCTCAAAATAATAAATAAATAAATAAATGAATAAATAAATAAATAAATAAATAAAACTTTTATTTTAAAATTGGTTATCTTAGTATTGATTTGTATAATTCTTTATATGTTTGGGTAAAAGTCCTTTGCCAAATATACATATTGCAAATTGCAAATATTCTCTCCCTGCCTGGGGCTTACCTTCTCAGTTTTTTTTTTTTTTTTTTTGGGAGACAGGCTCTTTGCTCTGTTGCCTAGTCAGGGAGTGCAGTAGTGTGAACGCAGCTCACCACAGCCTTGACCTCCTGGGTTTTAGTCGATCCTCCTGAGTAGCTGGGGACTGCAGGTGTACTTTTCACCAGTAATTTTCTTGTGTTTTTTGTGGAGATGGGGTCTCACTGTGTACAGGTGTGGAGTCACTGGCTTGCTTGGCCCTCAATTTCTTCATGATGTCTTTCAAAAGCAGTTTTACTTTTGATGAAATTCAATTTCTCACCTTTAAAATGTGCTTCATGCTTTTCTGGTCTTTCTAACAATCTTTTTTTTTGCACTCTAATTATTTGTGAAGAATTTCTCCACCAATGACTTATTCTAAGGTTGTATAGTTTTTAGTTTTTTATTTTTGGTCTATTGATAATCCACTTGAAGTTAGTTTTGTGTATGTGGGGTAATGTTCAAAGTTATTATTTTCCAGATGGAAATGCAGTTGTTCCTAACATCACATGTTAACAAAACTGTCATTTCCTCTTGAATGACCTCAACTCTAAAGTAGGCAAGATAATGTTCCCCAAAAGTACCCACATGCTAGTTCCTGGGACTTGTAGATATACTATGTTACATGGCAAGTGGAATTAAGTGGTGAATTGCTAATCATTTGGTGCCAACATGGGAGGTTATATGGATTATTCAGTTAGACCCAATGTAATCACATGGGGTCTGAAATGAAAGAAAGAAGGCATAAGTCAGTGTTGGAATTGTGGTAACAGCGAGAAACCTGCGACCAGCCATTTATTGGGTGTAAAGGTAGAAAAGGAGTCCATGAGCTGGGGAATGCAGGCAGCTTCTCCCAGCGGAAAATAGAAAAAACAAATTCTCCAGGAGCCTCAGAAGAAAGGAATGCAGCACAAACTTTTGATTTTTAGAGCGAGAAAAAAACTCATTTTTTTTTTTTTTTATTTTTAATTTTTTTAAAATTTTATTTATTTATTTTGAGATGGGGTCTCCTCGTGCCCAAGCTGGAGTGCAGTGGTGCAATCTCGACTCTGCAACCTCTACTCCTGGGTTCAAGTGATTCTCCTGCCTCAGCCTCCCTAGTAGCTGAGATTACAGGCACCCTTTACACCATGCCCAGCTAGTGCTTTCTTTTTTTTTTTTTTTTAAAGTAGAGACAGGTTCACCATGTTGTGAGCTGAAGTCTTGAACTCTGACCTCAGAGTGATCTGCCTGCCTTGGCCTCCCAAAGTGCTGGGATTTCAGGTGTGAGCCACACTTTTGACCTTTCCTTTTTTTTTTTTTTTTTTTTTTTTTTTAGAGACAAGGTCTTGCTCTGTCACCCAGGCTGGAATGCAGAGGTATACTCACCAGCAGCCTCAGGCCTCCTGGACTTAAGCATCCTTCGCCTAGGCCATATAGTGGCTGGGACTATCAGTGTGCACCACCACACCTGGCTAGTGAAAAAATTATAGAGGGGGTTTAGCTATGTTGCCCAGTCTACCTTTTCAAACTCCCAGGCCTCAAGTAATCCTCCCACGAGGCCTCCCCAAACTGCTAGGATTACTAGGCATGAGGCAGCCCCAGCAGCTGTCATCCCGGCCTCTCTGGGCCTGATCATATAAAGAGGGCTTGCATTCCACTCAGATAAAAAGTTTCTTTTTCTTTTCAACACTATGCAAAATTGAGATAAGCCAGACCAAGGACAAATATTGTATGAATCCATATATAGAGGTGCTTTCGTGGGTGTATTCAGAGACAAGAAACAAGATTATGAAATTACATGAAGTTATATGGGGTACATGATAAAGCCTCTATGCTTAAAACAGAGCTATTTGTGTGTGGTTAGAGACAGACCAAGGGAGGAGGATGGGAAGCCGGAGAAATAAACATCCACCATGGCGGGCCTTGGTTGCTCCGCCCAGCCCTTTGGTGGCAAGGTGGAGTGGATCACCTGAGGTCAGAGGTTGAGACCAGCCTGGCCAACATGAGTGAAACCCATCTCTACTAAAAATACAAAAAATTAGCTGGGCCTGGTGGCGTGTGCACAGCCATCCCAGCTACTCAGGAAGGCTTCGAGGCAGGAGAATCGCTTGAACCTGGGAGTGGGAGGGTTCGCGGTGAGCGAGATTAAGCTACACTCCAGCCTAGGCAACAAGAGCAAAACTCTGTCTCAAAAAGAAAAATAAATAAATTGAGCTAACATCCCAGCCGGTAGCAGTGAGGCCATGCCGCATAATCCCAGCGCTTTTGGGAGGCTGAGGCAGGTGGATCAGAGGTCAAGATGGAGACCATCCCTGTAGCCAACATGGTGAAACCCGATCTCTACTAAAGTACTAAAAGTTAGCTGGGTGTAGAGTAGCACATGCCTGTAGTCCCAGCCAGTGGGAGGCTGAGGCGGGAGAAATGCTTGAACCAGGAGGCAGGGTTGCAGTGAGCCGAGATTTGTGCCACTGCACTCCAGCCTGGTGACAGAGTGAGACTTCATCTCAAAAAAAAAATTAACATATAGATACTTGGTATTTGATAAAGTAGCAGCTCAAATCACCACAGTCACATCATAAGAAGTTTTATGCAGCCCATACACACACAGCAGAAAAAAAAAAAGAGGAAGCTCTCTACAGAATAATGACATTAACTCTGGAATATATAAAAAATGGAAAGTACAGAACAATTAGCAACATATAGTTTGTCTAAAAAGAAAAAGGAGAATTAGATTAGATATAGCATTTGTTTATATTCACTAAAAAAAGAAAGATAGGGAAAAATATAAGTGTATTATTGGAAAGCATTAGAACGGAAGTAATACCTATAGTGACTAACCTATATAGTGATTGGGGTGGTGAGGGGAGTGAGACTTGATATGTCTTTTTATACAGTTGCATAGGGAAAACAAGCTGGTTTTAAAATATACCCACTCTCACAACACTCAATGCTTCCAGAATGTTTCATTTTTAACACAAAATATGTGGAGTTTTTCTGACACCACTTCTCAACCCTCCTACATGGGTGTCCTGCAATTGAATTCAATTCTGACACTAACCTAGAGTTAGCACAGACCTTACAGTTTAATTGCTCAGTCCCTAAGACTGCCCACCTCTTCAAGATGCCAATGACAACTGCTAGGTCATACTGATTACCAACAACTGTCAGTCTGCCTGAAAATTAAGAGGGGTTCCCATCATCCCCTTCTTGGATTTGATTCTACCAAACTTTTTTAAGAGGAACAAATTCAATTTCTCAAATGAATCCAAAAAATTGAGGAAGGGAATTTTTCAAACTGATTCTGTGAGGCCAGCACCATCCTCTTACTAAAACCAGACAAGGACAGAAGAAGAAAACTACAGGTCAGATACAGTAAACACAGATGCAAATATCCTCAACAAAATACTGCAAACCAAATCCAATAGCACATCAAAAGATTATGGGATGATCAAATTGGGACTTATCCCAGGAAGCAAAGATGGTTTTATATGCAAATTAATACATGCAATATATCACATTAACAGAATGAAGGAGAAAAATCATATGGTCATCTCCAGAAACAGAAAAAGCATCTGACAAAATTCAACATCTCTTTGCAATTAAAAAAAATAACTCCCTGGCTGGAGCGCGGTGGCTCATGCCTGTAATCACAGCTCTTTGGAGTCTCACTCTGTCACCAGGCTGGAGTGCAGTGGCTCTGGCTCTGGCTCCCTGCAGCCTCCCTCCCAGGTTCAAAGTGATTTTACTGCCTCAGCCTCCCAAGTAGCTGGGACTACAGTGACAGCCACCTCAGCTAATTTTGTATTTTTGGTAGGGGCAGGGTTTCACCATGTTGGCTAGGATGGTCTCTATCTCTCTTGACCTGGTGATCCACCTGCCTTGGCCTCCCAAAGCGTTGGGATTACAGGCATGAGCCACCGTGCCCGGCCAGGATTGCTTTTGAGCCTGGGCAATCAAAGCTATGATGAGCCGTGATTGTGCCATTACACTCCCGCCTGGGTGACAGAGTGAGACTCTGTCTCTCAAAAAGCAAGATTTCTTCAGGTGTTTTAGTCTACGTTGGCCATGTGCAAGACTGTTATTGTGTATTATTGTGTTGTTGTTGTTGTTGTTGTTTTTGGGATGGGTTTGCTCTTATTTGCCCCAGGCTGGAGTGCAATATGTACGATCTCGGCTTCACTGCAACCTCCGCCTTCTGGGTTCGCAGCCGATTCTCCTGCCTCAGCCCCCAAGTAGCTTCGGGATTACAGGCACGCACCACTATGCCCAGCTAATTTTGTGGCTAGTAGAGATGGGGTTTCCACCTGCCATGTTGGTCAGCTGGTCTCGAACTCCCACCTGGTGATGGGACGGCTTGACCTCCCAAAGTGCTGGGATTACAGGCGTGACACACGCCCAGCCAAGACTATTTTTGCTGCCTAATATGGATTTGTGCTTGAGTTAGCTAGGGTGGATGCTGATGGAGATTAGGGATTAAAATATCTACCTCCCAAAGAGCCTCCCCTACCAGCGTTTGAGAAAGGGATGGCAGACTTAGCCTCTTCCATGGTATCTCCTAGGAGAGGATTGTACTAAGCCCCAACTTCCCCATTTCTAATGACAACTATTTAGTGTACCTCCCTTTTATAGGATACTACCTATTGTGCAGGCATAACTCCGTCTTGCAGTGGTTTCACCCAGAGTGGTGTGAACTCAGATCCGAGTCACCCTTCCTCCTGAGTGGTGTCTCCAAAAATGGGTGTACCATCCTGATGCCTCCTCTTATCTCACTTATTTCTCTCCCAGGATCCCTGGCTTCCTAGTTCCCCATGGTTTCTCCTAGTGAAATCATTGTTTTCTGCGGTGTGCAGTAACCAAGGGGTAACTTGGCTGTGGCAAATATAACATGGCGGGGTGTCAGCCTATAATCCCAGCATTTTGGGAGGCCATTGGTGGGGCTGAGGGATCTGTTTGAGGTCAGGAGTTGAGACCAGCCTGACCAACATGGGTGAAAACACAGCGTCTCTACTAAAATACAAAAAGAAATTAGCTACAGGTGGTGGCTGTAATCAGCTACTCGGAGGCTGAGGCAGGAGAGAATCGCTTTGAACCTGGGAGGCAGAGGTTGCAGTAGGCAGAGGTTGTACTGCACTCAGCCTGGAGCATTAGGCAAGACTCTGTCTCAAAAAAAATAAAATGAAAAAAATAAATAAAACATAAAGCTCCAGATCTATCTTCAGGAACTTCTTCTTGGGTACAAGCGTGGTCACACTGGTTGCAGTCTTGCATTCTATGTGAAAATCCTTGCCTTACTCTAGTCAACCCTGCAGGGAGGCGGACTACTCCACTGTACCGAATCGACACGCATCCAAGATGGCGGCCCACACACGGAATAAACAGCATGAGGGCGTGGTTATATTCTCTGCGCGATAGCGCCGATTACAGAAACCGCACGTCTCTAAAGATGTGTCTGCTCCTGTTGACTGTGGGCTGAGAGTGGCTTCCAAGAAGTTAATTTAGAGCATGCGCAATATCGGACCGGAAGTCGGACCGGAAGTGGAAGTGGTCCCCGAGGCAGTTTCGCCGCTGGTGTCAGGAGTATTTTTCACGTTTTAATGCCGAGAGTCTCTGTGATGATTCTGGTTGGTTTGCAATTAAGGGACTCTGTGAAGTCAGTAATAGAAATTGTCTGTGGAATTAGTGATGGTTGTTTCGGGGCTCAGTGATGGGAGTCTGCTGACGTCCGTTGATGTTTATGTGACAGAGAGTTTCTCGGGTCATTGGTGGCCTCTTTTGCAGGATAGTGGTGGGGTTTGGGGGTCAGTGATGGAGTCTGTGTCAGTGACTGCGAGCCTGTAGGGTCAGCTTATGGTGAGGTCGGTGAGTGATCAGCTTGCTTTCTGACCTGAGTTCACAAGATTCAGTTCTTTCAATTTCAGCCTGTAATATGAAGATTAACAAAGTTTTTGATGTGTAGCAGTTTCGCATTGTTCAAAATCTAAGTGTTTAAAAATTTTTTTCAGTAATTGTTTTCTTTGACCCATAGGCATTTTAGGAGTGCACTTTATGGCTGAGGCCCTTGTTGGCTCAAGCCTGTAATCCCAGCACTTTGGGAGACCCGGTAGGATCCGAGGTCAGTAGATGCGAGACCACCCTGAGCTGAAACCCCGTCTCTACTAAAATACAAAAAAAGGTGGCGAGGAGGCGTGGTGGCGCCTGTAGTCCCAGCTACTCTGGAGGCTGAGGCAGGAGGATGGCGTGAACCCGGGAGGCGGAGCTTGCAGTGAGCCGAGATCTTGCCACTGCACTCCAGCCTGGGCGACAGAGCACCAAAAAAAAAAAAAAACAAGTGCACTTTATATTTCAATTAGTGTCTGTAGGTGATGCTTCCGTTGAACAATTGCTTTATGGCCTAGTTCTTCCTCATTTTTCATAAATGTCACATCTATTACGTGAAAAGAGTGTAATATGGTCTCTAATTTTGTGTTGTTATGGATATTAATCATATGTTATATATATTATGTATCTCCTCATAGATTATTTTGTTGAGGAAGGTAAGCTCACATTGGAAGTTATTTGTCCACCCGTCCTTTCTTCTTTCTGTCAGTTTCTGCTTTATATATTTAAAACTATATATTATTGAGACCAGTTGAGTGTATTGCTAATAATAGATATGACTGACGTAGTGGCTCACACCTGTAATTCCAGCACTTTGGGTGGCCAAGGTGGGCAGATCACCTGAGGTCAGGAGTTCGAGACCAGCCTGGCCAACATGGTAAAACCCCCACCTCTACCAAAAATACAAAAATTAGCCGGGTGTGGTGGTGGGTGCCTGTAATCCCAACTACTCGGGAGGCTGAGGCAGGAGAATCACATGAACCTGGGAGGCAGAGGTTGCAGTGAGCCAAGATCACGCCATTGCACTCCGGCTGGGGTGACAAGAGTGAAACTCCATCTCAAAAAAAATAAAAAAATAAAAAATAAATATGACTAAGTAGCTCAAAAGACATTATAGCAATTCAAGCTTCAACCAATAATTTATAAAAGAAATTTGCCTAATGCTTTCCAACAGTGATGTTGTCACTTTTTTTTTGGTGAAGTCGTCTTAACTCTGTTGCCAGGGTGGAGTACATTCAACGATCTCCTCACTGCCTCTCTCCCCGGTCCAGCTATTCTCCTGTCGCCCAGCCTCTTGAGCCCAACTGAGACCTGGCACTCCCACTCCTGCCTCACTGTTCCTGTATTTTCAAGCAAGCAGTTCGCCATCGACAGCAAACTAATTAATTTCAGCCTCAAAGTAATCATCAGTCTGTTACTTTTAAAGCTTTATGATTCTAAGAAGAATTTTTTCTCTAGTGAATTCTGACCGTTTTTTCTTTTTTAGTTAAGTTGGTATATTTTGTTAATTGCCATTGCTTCCTTTTTCTCTGAATTTTCATACCTTTTCCAGTTTCTTTTTGTCTTTTGTAGTGATTGTTAGAGTTAACATTACAAGCAACCTGTAATCACATATTGAAAAATTTCTTATATATCTTTATGTCTAATTTTATGGTTTATTTTAACATATGATGGAAACATAATCAGAAATACCTGTTTTCTGTTAAGAGCTTCTGGTTTCCTGTCATGTGTAATAAGATCCCTATCACCCACACAATGCTATCCAAATATATAGTCACAGAAAATTACTTTAATATCCTTAGGGGTTTTTAAAAATGCGTGTATTTAAATGTTTAGTGCTGCTGGAATTTTGTCTACTTAATAGTGTGAGGTGGGTTGAGCCTGATGACTCCGCCTGTAATCCCAGCACTTTGGGAGGCTGGGGCAGGCGGGATCACAAGGTTAGGAGGTCGAGATCATCTAGCCAATATGGTCTCTACTAAAATACAAAAATTAGCTGGGCGTGGTGGCGCATGCCTGTAGTCCCAGCTGCTTGGAAGGCGAGGGCAGTAGAATCACTTGAACTCCGAGGTGGAGTTTGCAGTGAGGGGTGAGGTTGTGTCACTGCGCTTTCCAGCCTGGCAACAGGCGAGACTCCATCTTAAAAAAAAAAAAAAAAAAAAATAGTGTAGTAGAGATCTAGTTTGTTTCATTCAGATGCATGGCCAATTGCATGCACCAGTTGAGGATATGTATACAATGAATGCGTGTGCACACACAATGCATATATCATTTTTATTTCATATATAGATCAACATTGTCTGATATATTTATTATCTTGTTTTGATTACATGGTTTCTGTATTAAGTTTAATATAGTGCATGGTAATTGCTGATATTTATTGCATGATTCTTGCATTAAGTACTTTAAAGCATAATCTGTTTAATCTTAGTAACTGTGACACAGGCGTTTTCATCCTTATTTCTGAAGCAAAATCTGATAACTTCTTTATATTCTCATTGTTGAAAAGTGGGTACAGCTGCAGTTCAAATCTGCAGTAATGTTACTCTAATTTCATAGCTTTTTCCCATGTTTCACTACTGTTCTCCATAGTTCTGAAAGTGTGGTTCTTGTACCAGCAGCATCAGCATTTCCTGGGCACTTATTAGAAAATAAAATTCTTAGGTCCTACCTTAGGCCATGAAGGGTGAAGTTGAGAATTTTTAAAGCTATGTTTAACAAGCCCTCAGGTGACTTAGATGCCACCTACGTTTGGGAATTTTCTGCTCCTGGTTCCTGGCCTTGGGACCTGCACCTTGATGTATCCAGAAAGTGTTTATGTAGTGAATGTTGAGGTAATGACTATGTGGACATTGTTTTCTAGGTTCTTGGAATTGTCTGGGAGTCCCTGGGCCAGACCTTCCTCCAGACTCCAGCCACCTCTTGGGCAGCTCTGCTGAGTTCACAAGATGACCACTAAACTTCAGGCACCCTAGAGAAAAAGTTGAAGTCCAGTGTGGCCATGCCAGCTAGTTGGACCTCACCCCGAAATCCTCAGCCCCCTGGCTCCAGAGGATCATGGCAGCTCCTATGAGGTGAGGAGGAGGAGTCCCAGGGGTGGAATTTCCAGTCCAGAGTGAATAGCTCTAATCTGTCACCAGAGCCTTGAGGGAGAGGCAGATAGGCCTTAGGAACCAGCTGGACTCTAGACTTGGTGCTCCTGAAAACTTGATCTTCCTGTCAGAATGAGTACGTGGGTAATGTCTCCATCTCTGGAAGCCACTTGTGTGACAGTGGAGGTGAACTGTCAAGGAAAACTGTTGTTTATTTGTCATCACACTATATTGATGAAGCAAATAGAATTCCATGTTAAGTGACTTTTGTTTGAGATTTTGAAAGCATTTTTCATTTCTTCCTAAACCACCTCCTCAAACACAAATGTTTTCTCTATTTTCTTTCTGAAACTTGTTTTCACGTGTTGCTTCTCCATTTTCCTCCATTATTTTCTACATATTTCCTGCTATCCATTCTGGGTAACTTTGACACCTTTTGCCTTCCAGCCCTTCTATTGAGCTTCTCATTACCACTATCCACATTTTAACTTAATGTTTTAATTTTAAACTCTAGTTTGTTCTAAATTTTTGAAGCAGAGTTTTGCTCTTGTTGCCCAGGCTGGAGTACAATGGCATGATCTCGGCTCACCGCCCGCGTCCGCCTCCTGGGTTCAGAGATTCTCCTGCCTCAGCCTCTCCCGAGTAGCTGGGACTGGGCATGTGCCACCTCATTAGGCTAATTTTTGTATTTTTGGTAGAGGAGCGGGGTTTTATCCGTGTTGATCCCAGGCCAATCTGGAACTCCTGATCTCAGGTGATCTGCTTAACTCAGCCTCCCAAAGTGCTGGGATTACAGGCATGAGCCACTGTTCCTGGCTCCTGTTTTCCTAGAATTTTTTATTGCCATCCTGTTCTTATTTCATGGATGTAATGTTATTTTTTTTAATTAATTAATTATTTATTTATTTATTGTGAGGTTTTGCTCTCTTGTTGCCTAGGCTGGAGTCTTGATAGGCGTGATCTCGGCTCACTGCAACCTCTGCCATCAGGTTCAGCGATTCTTCTGCCCCAGCCTCCTGAGTAGCTGAGATTACAGGTCGGCACCCTGGCTAATTTTTGTATTTTTAGTAGAGATTGTTACACCATCTGGAGCCGGAAAAGTCTCGAACTCCTGACCCTCAGGTGATCCACCTGCTTCGGCCTCCCAAAGTGCTGGGATTACAGATGTGAGCCGCTATGCCCGGCCGGGGTGTATTGTTATTTCTTACCCATCTGAAGATATTGTGATGATTTATTAGGAATAGTTTAATCTTTTGAATAGGCAATGCATATACCTAGTTCAAAAGTTAGAAATGTAGCTTAATATACCAGAAAAGTATTATGGTGAAAGAGATGGGACTGTGGTTCACCACCTCTGCCTTCCATCTGCTTGTGTGTCTCCTGGTAGTGATAACCTGCTTTTATTCATTTTCTTTGATTGCTTAGCTCTGTATACAAATGGAAATCAACTACAATTTTTCTCTTGATTTCAGAATGGCATAGCAGATTAACTTTTTGCACATTGCTGTTTAATGTTTGTTTGGTAAAATACAGAAACTGTGTATGAACAATATCGCAGTGGATATTGTCATGTCTTCTCTTCTGTTGAATATATTAGAAGTAGTGGAATTTCATTTCAGGGTTCTAGTCATGTGGTGAGAGTCTCATCTGCATCTCAGTGAACCTCTACTTTAGTTGCTCTTGGGCAGTTTTAGGATTGTTATCTTAATAGTGCTGTATCTAGAAGATAGGAAGGATAGCTTGAGGCTAAAGTTGTAGTTGGTAAAGAAAGCAGCAACAGTTGGCTGGAGCGCGATTAGTTCCTACCTGTAATTCGACAAAGGTCGGTATCGTCGGATTCAGACATAAATGGTCAATCAAATCAATCCCCATCGATTCTCAGTGCGTGGCTCATGCTTATAGTCAGCACTTTGGGAGGCTGGGGCAGATTTGCCTGAGGGTCAGGTTTGAGACCAGCCCACAGCCAACATGGTGACACCCCGTACTCTGCCCAAAAATAAAAGGGGTAGTGGGGCGTGGTGGCCTGTGTCCCAGCTTCTTACTCAGGGGCTGAGGGCAGGAGGCAGACAGGGGAGGCAGGGTTGCAGGGGCAGTTGCCACTGCTCAGTCTGGGTGACAGGGGTGAGCCTCTGTCTTAAAAAAAAAAAAAGAAAAACAATTAGTCTGGCATGGTGGTGTGTGCCTGTAGACCCACCTACTCAGGAGGAGGCTGAGGCAGAGAGGGATCACTTGAGCCTAGGAGTTGAGATTACAGTTAACTATGAGCATGCCACTGCACTCAGCCTGGGTAGAAAGGCAGGCTTTTGTCGAGAGAAAAAGCAGTCTCATTTGGGCAGAATAAGGGAAGACTTTTATTCCCACTTTGTGGTTTGAAGAAGAATGTTCTGATTTTTGTCTATGCTCAAATATAATGACAAGTGGTCTTGGTATCATCTTACACCATGATGGTCAGAGATTGGTCTTGTTTGCTGTTGGTGTTCCTAGAGATTGTTTTATTGTAGCTCGTGGGAGAACACCATAGATGCTGGCCCTTGCGGGTTAGCTTCTAGCAACACTGAGGCTTAACTGATGATAGTACGAGGCCTTTAACTCTCAGAGGTTAGGGCTGCTTTTATCCTCATTAAAGTAAAGAAATTAGGCAAAAATAGGGCTGCAATTTAGGAACAGATCAAAAGGGGTTTAAGATGAAAATCACTAAAGGGATGAAAACATGTTGTTCATCCTATGAAAAGAATCATATACAAAGAATTATACAAATTATTAGTATTTTATTTAATTAATAATGTATACTGAACTATTTTAAGTAAAAATGAACAGAAATCATTAAATACAATATTGGCCATTTTATCACATTACTTTCAGAAGCTTATTGATCAAAGCAGATAAAAAATATAAATCTTTGCTGTAATATTGATTCTGTTTTCTGACAAAGAGCATTACATTAGAAATAAGTAAAAGGATCTTGAAGGCTGGTGATGGCTGCACCATAATCCCAACACTTTGGGAGGTAGGCCCGGGTAGATCACCTGAGGTGGGAGTTTGAGACTGGCCTGACCAACATGGTGAAACCCCGTCTCCACCAAAAATACAAAATTAGCTGGGCGTGGTGGCGCATGCCTGTAATCCCAGCTACTCTGGAGGCTGAGGCAGGAGAATTGCTTGAACCGGGAGGTGGAGGTTGCGGTGAGCCGAGATTACACCATTGCATTCTAGCCTGGATAGCGAGGTGAAACTCCATCTCAAAAACCAAAACAAAAGGCAAACAAAAAAGGCTCTTGCACAAAACAAAACAAAAGGCTCTTGCACAAAATGTGAATGTACTTAATGCCACTGAACTGGACACTGAAAATAATTATAATGTAGGCATGTATATTTTACTTTAATACAAAATAGTTGAATAAAGAGTACTACTTTTTTCATGACAGAGGATCTTACTATGTTGCAGGTTGGAGTGCAGTGGCACAATCTCAGCTCACTGCAACCTCTGCCTCCTGGGTTCAAGTGATTCTTCTGCCTCAGCCTCCTACTAACAGAATTACAGGCACCTGTCCTAAGCCTGCTAATAAAATTACTACATTTTAAAGTTCATGTGGTAAAGTTAAACTGTGAATAGAGGGGAAAACTATAGATTTAGGAATTTTAAGGAATCTTAGAAATTTTAGGAAAAAAACAGTTATGGTTTCAACTGAAAGAAGTTACAAAAGAATGAGTCAAAAAATACAAAAAAGAACAATGAGGACTAAAAAAAAGCGAAGACATGAGTCACAGAGAACAAAAAATGGTTGATAAAAAATGTTTGAGACAACAGAAACACAAGTTGCTTCTACATGTGTGATCAAGAAAAAAGAGTGAAGATAAACATAATCAAAATATGTTAGAAACAGGAATAATAGTTACTTCTATACCTAAGATGCAAACAATCTGCAGTGAATATTATATAAAATCATGCAAATAGGGCTGGGAAGTGGTGGGGCAAGCCTGTAATCCCAGCACTTTGGGGAAAGACCAGGGCCAGTGGATCACCTGAAGTCAGGAGTTGAGAGACCAGCCTGACCAACATGGTAAAACCTGTCTCTACCAAAAATGCAAAAATTAGCAGGGCAATTGTACGTGCCTGTAATCCCAACTACTCAGGAGGCTGAGGCAGGAGAATGTCGCCCTGAACAGGTGGCCGAGGAGGTTGCAGTGAGCACAGAGATTGCATCATTGTACTCCAGCCTGGAAAACAAGAGCTGACACTCCATCTCAAAAAAAAAAAAAAAAAAAAAAAAAAACATGCAAATTTGAAAGCCTAAACAAAAGGATAAGATTTTATAAATAAATTTTCAAATTGGTAAGAACAAATTATACAGAAGTCTCAAAGGAATTAAAGTGTTGATTCAACACCCCAACACAGTCAAAAAATGATGGAAAAGGTCATGTGATTTTACAGTTGATTTTATGCCAAAGTTTTGAGTAATAGATAATATCAGAAATTATTCTCAACCTTGTTTCAGGTTTTGTTTTGTTTACAGAGTTAACCCGTGCCCAAAAGAACTGGAGATAAATGGAATTCAGAAGTCAAAATGTATTCACTAACTGTATTCAAAGAGTAGATGAGGCGGGTGCGTGGCTCACACCTAAATCTATATATAGCACTTTGGTAGGCGAGGAGGGTGGATCTACTTGAGGTGGGAGTTTGAGACTAGCCTGGCTAGCATGGTGAAACCCGTCTCTATTTAAGCCAAAAGTGGGCAGGCACCTGTAATCCCAGCTACTGGGGAGGCTGAGGCAGGAGAATCACTTGAACCCGGAGGTGGAAGTTGCGGTGAGTTCATGCCATTGCACTCTGTGGGGCAACAAGAGCAAAACTTTTGTCTCAAAAAAAAAAAAAGAGTAGATGAAACAGTAGACTAATAGTTTATCACTGGGAAATAAGTGAAGCAAGCACTGTTTCTCATTCAGCAGCCCAGTCAAAGTCAAAAAGAGAGTGCAAAACTAAAATAGTAAATACCTCAAAAATACTGTATCAAAAGTAATGGTACACAGTCTAGCAAAACAGTACCAAAAATAATTTAGAGAAGTAATTTACCTTGTCACAATTACATTTAAAATCTAGAAAAAAGAATGAAATTCTAGTAGCATATTGTTTCCCACAAACACCCGAGTCTTGTTGACCACTTACCGCATTTTCATTTCTATGTATTAAGACTTTCATTTAAAATATTCTACTTTTAATAAAGTTAGATTGCAGAGATGGAGAGAATTATTTTCATTTGGCATATCAGTAAAGGTTTTGTGTTTTTGTTTTGAAAATTTTATGTTTAACATTCTGAATGTTACACCAGCACTGTGTAAACAGGAAATGTTTCCAGGATACTTGGTGATATCAATAAGATTTTATTGATAACTTATAAGATATCTTATGTAGTTATGAGGTTTTCATAGTATTAATGATTTTTTTTCTACTTTATCTAGTGGAGCTGGGAGATATTATGTAAAGTTTCCCACCACCAATGTATTTCTAAGCTATTATTTACCTGTAGTTTCCTACAGTTTACTGATTTCGATGCTATGTAATTTGGTGTAGTGACAGTGTGGCATCTGAGATTCATTTCAGATTGTGTCCCTTGTCATATTTAATTTTTGTGGCGAGAATTCAGCTCAAATATTAAAGAGCTCTGCTTCCCTTTCCTTTAGCAATTCAGATGACCTTTGCTCCTCCTTTTACTGTCATCCTTTGGAGTCCTTGGCATTTCTTCTGTATAGCAGTGAAAGATACTTTTTTTTTTTTTTTGAGGCGGATTTTTGCTCTGATTGCCACAGGCTGGAGTGCAATGGCATGATCTCGGCTTACTGTAGTCTCTCTGGCTCCGGCTCAAGCAATTCTCCTGCATCAGCCTCTGGGTAGCGGGATTACAGGTGTATGTCCTGCAGCCCGGCCATTTTTGTATTTTTAGTAGAGATGGGATTTCACCATGTTGGTCAGGATGGTCTCAATCTCCTGACCTCATGATCCGCCTGCCTTGGCCTCCCAAAGTGCTGGGATTACAGGTGTGAGCCACCGTGCCCGGCCAGAAACATACATTTCATGTTACGTTTCTGATGGGGATTCCTGTTTTGTATATCTTTAACCATATACTATGTATTTTTGCTTTGTTTCTGTGTCCCTTCAGGTAATTTGGAAGTTTTGGATCCTGTTTTTTCTTTTTTCTTTTCTTTTTTTTTTGAGGCGGAGTCTTCCTCTGTTAGCAGGCTAGAGTGCAGTGGGCACTTAATCTGTCCTGCAACCTCTGCCTCCCAGGTTCAAGCGATTCTTCTGCCTCAGCCTCCTGAGTAGCTGGGATTACAGGCGTGTGCCACCACGCCCTGCTAATTTTTGTATTTTTAGTAGAGATGAGGTTTCACCATGTTGGTCAGGCTGGTCTCGGCTGCGACTCAGGTGATCCGCCTGCTTCAACTTCCCAAAGTGCTGGGATTACAGGTGAGCCACCATGCCTGGCCTCTGTTTTTCTTTTTGTTTTTAGTGGCAGCTTTGTGACGTACCTTCTTTAACTCAATCTTTATATCTATCATTTAAGACTATCTATTAAATTTGTACCATGAATAACAATAAAAGTTCTATACTGCCACTTCAAGGATTTTTTTTTATTAGATGTTTTATTAAACTCTTTTTTCTATTTTTCTTTTTTGGGGCTTCTTATTTCCATTTTATGCTCACTTGTCTTTACCACCTTTTGTGCTTTTTTTTTTTTTTTTTTTTTGAGACAGAATCCTGGCTCTGTCACCCAGGCTGCAGGTGTAGTGCTTTGATCTCGGCTCACTGCAACCTCCACCTCCCAGGTTCAAGCGATTCTTCTGCCTCAGCCTCCTGAGTAGCTGGGATTACAGAGTGGCAGCCTGTGCCTGGCTAATTTTTGTATTTTTAGTAGAGATGGGATTTCACCATGTTGGTCAGGCTGGTCTCAAGCTCCTGACCTCATGATCCACCCACCTCAGCCTCCCAAAGTGCTGGGATTACAGGCATGAGCCACCGTGTCTAGCCCACCTTTTGTGTTTTAGCAGGGTCTTTTTCATTGCCTTCAAGGAGACCTTTATTTCTGTGTTGCTTTAAAAACAAAACTTTACTGAGTTCTGCCAATTTATTTTCAAAATTTACATAACCCACGTTCTTAGCTATCTGTGTTTCACTATTTCTTTCTTAGGTTTTAATTATTTTATTTTTATTTATTTATTTTTGGTAGGAGTTCGGCTCTTGTTTTAGACTGCATGTGGCACCATCTCGAGGTCACCAGCCTCCACCTCCCGGGTTTCATGGGTCTCCTGCCTCAGCCTCCCAAAGTGCTGGGATTACAGGCATGTGCCACCGTGCCGGCTAATTTTTGTATTTTTAGTGAGGCGGGGTTTGTCCATGTTGGTCAGGCTGGTCCTCAAGCCTGACCTCGGGTGATCCAGCCCTCGGCCTCCCAAAGTGCTGGGATTACAGGCATGAGCCACCGCACCTAGCCTGTTTAATTATTTTAAGTAGTTATAATTGTAGTGAATTCCTTGAATTCATGGTGGATGTTTTTCTGTTTTGTGTCAATTTATTTAAAAGCAGTATATTATTTGTAGTGTATTCCTCTTAATCTCATCGCTATTTTTGTTTCATCCTTTTGCTCATAGTATCTTTGTACATCGTGATGCTTATTATTATCTTTGAGTGAGGAGGTTTCTTCCTGGACAAACTGTTATTTTATTTGTTTTTTTGAACCCGGTCTCACTCTATCCTCGGGTGCTGCAATCACGGCTCATAGCCCTGGACTTCCCAGGTTCAGGTGATCCCGATCCTCCCACCTTAGCCTGCTGAGTAGCTGGGACTACGAGTGCAGCATGCTGGGAGGCTAAGCTGTTGCTTATTTTTGCAGAGACAAGGTTTTGCCATATTTACCCAGGCTGTCTTGAACTCCTGGGCTCAAGCAATCTGCCTGCCTCAGCCTCCAATCCGGGATTATAAAGCGTGAGCCCATGCCCAGCCTGGATTAAACTGTTTATAAGAAGCTCATTTGGTGAGGTGGTAAAAGCTCTATTCCAGCCTAACATGACATCTCGAGTTCCTAGTAAATTCTCTTTGATAACATAGGGTTTGGGGTTGGGGAGTTTGGTGTATTAATAGGGTGTGACTATACAAGTATATGATAAAGAGAAAACTAGAACATGTATATTCTTTTCAGGTACCATGGGTACCATTTTTCAAAGAAATGATGTTCTGAGCCTATAAAAGCACAATCAATATGCATCACAAACAAACTGTAATCTCTGAATGCAGTTAAATGAAGAAATCAACAAGGTAGTTTTCAAGAATCATAATTTTATATATTAAAATTATAAATATCTTTCTAGTACTTTTCTTTCCACTTCCATCTGCATGCTCATACCCTCCCTGAATCCAGTGACCTCTATACAAGCGACCTCTGAATCTTTATCTCTACACAATAAATAATATTGTGACTATATTAATAATATAGCTTTCTTTTTTTTTTTTTTTTTTTTCTTTTTCTGAGGCGGAGTTTTCCTCTTGTTGCCTGGGCTGAATTGCAATGGCGTAATCTTGGCTCCTGCAACCTCCGCCTCCTGGGTTCAGAAATTCTCCTGTCTCAGCCTCGAGTAGCTGGGATTACAGGCATGTGCCACCACACCTGGCTAATTTTTGTATTTTAGTAGAGTTGGGGTTTCTCCACATTGGTCAGGCTGATGTGAACTTCTGACCTCAGGTGATCTGTAGCCCTCCCAAAGTGCTTGTAAAACACTGGAATGGCCTGGCCTGGTGGCTCACGCCTGTAATCCCAGCACTTTGAGAAGCTGAGGCTGGCAGACCACCTGAGGTAGGGAGTTGAGACCAGCCTGACCAACATGAAGAAACAGTCTCTACTAAAAATAGAAAATTAGCCAGGCATGGTGGCACATGCCAGTAATCCCTAC
>JAKGGE010002176.1:0-81376 GCA_023748175.1 Hoolock leuconedys | reverse complement strand
TAGGTGAGCAAGATGTAGGAGAAGGGTTAGTAATCAAGCTGAGTGTGATTGTGAGATTAAATCTAATGTTATACAATTGTTGTATAATTGTATCAGTTGACATATCTGTTGAAACAAAAGGTGGGAGAGTTTTGCATGAGCTTCTGAAATTTACTGGATTATGTTAAGAGAAAGGCTGGTCAATGTGACTAGGCCAGATGTGTTTACTAATTGAGGCTTAAGAAAGGTAAGTTCCTAACTTCTCCCAGAGACTGGGAGATAGAGGCACTAAATAGTATAACATTTATATTTAATATATATTTAATAATATATATAAAGTCTTAAAATGCCAATTTTAAGTCTTTTCGTTTTCTTCTTAAAAACAGAGGTTTTATTGCGTTTGGTCCACAGTCGGTATTTCACATTATCTCATGGCGCAGTGTCCCTGGGTGGGGTGCCCTGTGCAGTACTTGGTGGGGCGTGTGGCCGGGGGAGATATAGCAGTGTACCTGGTCAGGCCCGGAAGGAGAGAAAGAGAGCTGGGGCTCCTTAAAACCTACTGAGGGGCTGGGCGCGGTGGCTCACACCTGTCATCCCAACACTTTGGGAGGATGAGGCAGGCAGATCACATGAGGGAAAGACTTCCAGACCAGCCTGGCCAACATAGTGAAATCCCGTCTCTACTAAAAATACAGAAAATTAGCCAGGTGTGGTGGCACAGGCCTGTAGTCCCAGCTACTCTGGAGGCTGAGGCAGGAGGATGGCTTGAGCATGGGAGGCCGGTGCAGTGAGGCGAGATTACACCACTGTGCTTCAGCCTGAGGGACAGAGTGAAAGCCCATCTCAAAAACAAAAACAAAAACAAACAAACAAACAAACAAAAAACACTCCTGAGGGCCACAGGGGTAGGGGAGCTAGTATGGAGAGGGGTCAGGCTTAACACTAACAACTCAGAATTCCACTACCTTGTACGGGCCTCAGCTTCCTCACCGGGCCCCAGCGTAGGTCTGAGGGTCTGAGGTCTGTTGGTCTGAGGGTCCTAGGGGAATCCAGCCACTCAGGAGCCTGAGCTATTTTAGCATCATGGCTGGACCCCTTCTCCCAGGGGACAGATTTCCCAGCACCCACTGTCCCCTTCCTTGGGGGGAAATATTTTTTTCTTTTGTTAATATTTATTGAAACTTTTGGGGGTACAGAAACCACAAACTGATCAGCTGACAAAAGGGGGAAGAGGAGAGGCAATCAGAAAACTTCGGGGACCGGTTCCCTTGATGCCCAGGTCTCGTGTCCCCAGCACAGCTCGGCCCACAGCTTGGACGTGCCAGTGGGGACCCTCACCCTACACGCATCAGGATATGGCCTTGATCCCTTTCCCCACAGCCTGGTGGCTCAGTCCTACAAAGGAACCAAAGCAAGGGGGACACTATTCACAATAGCAAAGACTTGGAACCAGCCCAAATGTCCAACAACGATAGACTAGATTAAGAAAATGTGGCACATATACACCATGGAATACTATGCAGCCATAAAAAATGATGAGTTCATGTCCTTTGTAGGGACATGGATGAAACTGGAAAACATCATTCTCAGTAAACTATCGCAAGGACAGAAAACCAAACACCGCATGTTCTCACTCATAGGTGGGAATTGAACAATGAGAACTCATGGACACAGGAAGGGGAACATCACACTCCGGGAACTGTTATAGGGTGGAGGGAGTGGGGAGGGACAGCATTAGGAGATATACCTAATGCTAAATGACGAGTTAATGGGTGCAGCAAACCGACATGGCACATGGATACATATGTAACAAACCTGCACATTGTGCACATGTACCCTAAAACCTAAAGTATAATAATAAAATAAAATAAAAAATAAAAATAAAAATTAATACATTTAAAAAAAAAAACACCCTCCTGCCGGATCCCACGCTGCTACTCACAGACCCTCGGTTGACTGGCAGCACCGAACAGGTTAAAAAAAAAAAGATGAAAACACAGAAAAACCCAAATACCCAGACGGGGAGACCATGTGGGGAGAGAGCGTGCTGGGAGCCTTGGTAGCTGGTCTCCTCTTGGTAGTAAGGGAGATATTCAGGGCCTCCCCTGGCCCCGGGCAGTCGCCGGTGCCCGAGGGAGCCCGGCGGGCCACTGTGATCCCAGGCAGTACTTGGGGTAGTATGTCTGTCGGCCCAGGCTGAAGAGCTGGCCGCTGTGGTTGGCGGTCTGCATAGCCCATCTTCAGGGACATGGAAGAGTTGTCATACTTGATTCCCAGCTTCGTGTCGTAGATATGCCACCGAGTCCTGGGAGCCGCCATGCCCACCTGGCTGGCGCACTTGCTTGTATCTGGAGGCTGATGGTCGAGTGGTCCATGGGGGACAGGATGTGGTTCTTGGGGTAGTAGAGATGCCCCTCGTGCCCTGCCGTACACAGTCATGCCTAACTAGCTGGCACATTTGTTGGTAATCTGCAGCTCGATGACGCACTGGCCAGCCTTCATGGTGGCGTCGTCAAAGTTCCACTCCTACTTCTCCGAGTACTCCTCACCGATGTCCACCTCGCTCTGCAGCCCCTTAGTCTTGGCCTTCCCTGCCAGGGCGAGAAGAAACACCGGCACCTGCTTCATGTTCCCACTCTCAAACAGGTCGTTGGCCTCAAATAGGTCCACGGGGTTCATGCTGTAGCTCATCATCGCCTTGAGGAGGTTGGAGAGGTTTGCTAGCTGGTACCAGTTCTACACTGAAGCGGTTGATCTTGGGGACTGAGCCCGGCTGCAGTTTATTCATGAGTGTGCGTAAGATAATCCCGTCCTTCAGGCCCTTCTGAAAGTTGGGCCGATGGAGAGGCCGGTGAGTCCCTCGATCCAGCTGCGGATCTCTGCCTCCTTCTGGGGGTCATATTTGGACAGGAGCCGGTTCTGGACGTCCGCCAAGAGCCTGCAGGAGGGGCCCTTGTTGAACTGCGTGGAGCTTACCGCTGGCTGGCGCCGCGGTGGAACGGGACCGGACGAGACCGTGGGCAAAGTTTTTTTCTAGTTTGCAATATTTTGTTTTCACTACACCATTGTTTTTACTACATATCTTTTGTGTATTTAAAAATGTGTGAAAAATGTTAGACCATCTCCCTCTTTCCACCTTCCCTTTTACCCTTTACTGCCATTTACATCCACACATCCACACACACATATATCCACACAGACACATGCACACACACATACTGACCAAAATTAATTTAGATGTACGAATGGATTATTTGAAGCAAGAACTCAACCTATATTAGTAAAAGTGTCATGCCGGTAGGAATTATATTTATAATCCTTTTACAAAGAAAGAACTTCCGGCCGGGCACGGTGGCTCACTCCTATACTCCCAGCACTTTTGAAGGCTGAGGTGGGCTGATCACGAGGTCAGGAGTTCAAGACCAGCCTGGCCAAGGTGATGAAACTTCGTCTCTACTACAAGTACAAAAAAATTAGCTGGGCGTGGTGGCATGTGCCTGTAATCCCAGCTATTCAGGAGGCTGAAGCAGAGAATTCCTTAAGCCCGGGAGGCCGAGGTTGCAGTGAGCCGAGATCGCGCCACTGCACTGCAGGCTGGGCGACAGAGCAAGACTCCATCTCAAAAAAAAAAAGAAAAAGAAAAAAGAAAAAAAAAGAACTTCCTTAATTTTTTAAAGAGACTATTCTGTATCCATTTTATAATTTTGTGGCCACCGAAAAAGATATGTTAAATCACAGACACAGTGAATATAATAAGTGGTAATTTAAAATGTTGAATTTTGACCGGGTGCAGTGATTCATGCCTGTACTCCCAGCACTTTGGGAGGCCGAGGCGGGTGGATCACCTGAGGTTGGCAGTTCGAGACCAGCCTGGCCAACATGGTGAAACCTCTTCTCCACTAAAAATACAAAAATTAGCCAGGCATGGTGGCACAAATCTGTAATCCCAGCTACTCAGGAGGCTGAGGCAGGAGGATGGCTTGAACCCTGGAAGCGGAGGTTGCAGTGAGCCGAGATCGCACCACTGCACTCCAGCCTGGACAAAAGAGCGAGACTCCATCTCAAAAATAAAATAAAATGTTGAATTTTTACAAGTCATTGTTCCTATTCTAATTTTCGAATGCAACCACAGCCTCTAACAAAATAGCCTCCTTAAACTAATTCGCTGATAATGAATTCTTAAGTAAAAGGAGAATTTCACAGAAATGTATATGGCTCTTTTATATTTAATGAAAGAGCCTGAAAAACAGATGTGTTCTGTAAAACTGAATTACTTTCTATCCAGTTCCACTGGTTCGCAGTGTTTTATCTTTATATTAAAGTATATATAAATGATTGATTGATGAACTTTTTTTCTTTTAGACACTGCTGCTGAATCTATGGAGAGAAAAAGGGTAAATTTCCAGAACTATGGTCCCTTTGCTCCAGTTAGCCAGGTGGGCGCAGGGAAGTCGGGAGACCAAGGAACACGGCTGGGGCGATGCGGCGCTACCCACACGTGGTGGCGCTGTGTCTGGCCTGCGGCTTCTGCTGGCTCCTTTACGCCTTCAGCCAGCTCGCCATGTCCCTGGAGGAAGCAGCAGGCGGTGGTGGCGGGAAGCCGCAGACCTCAGTGGCTTCCTGGCTCAGGAAGCGGATGCGGTGCTATGAGAGGTGTGGGCAGCGCTGGTCCCGCTGCGCATCCTGGCGGGTGGGACAGGTGTAGTCTGCAAATACAGCCTGTTGAGAAAATGCATCTAGCTGTAGTTGCTTGTGGTGAAAGACTGGAAGAAACTATGACTTCAACTATGTTGAAATCAGCTATCATTTTCAGGATCAAAGCTCTTCAATTCCAGGTTTTTGCTGAAGATTAGCTACATCATAGCTTTAAAGGAAGACGTGACAGGGGTCATTTCTGCAAATATTTAATTATACAATATACCCCATAACCTTTCCAAGTGAGAATGCAGCAGTGGAAAAACTCTTAAACCATGTGGTTCGCAGAGATTGTTCTTGCCGTTATTCCTGAAAGAAGTTGACTCCCACACTGATAGCCTTTTTACGACCTGTTGATCACATTTGTTCTTTACTAAAGAAATTTAATTCCACATAAATTGCTGCAGTGGCCTCAGCACACAAGGTACCTCAAATAAAATGGTATAGTCGCTTTGCTAGGCAACCATACCGTGCAAAAACTGGAGTAAACCCTGGAGTTATGTTGATGAATATGACTCGAATGAGAAGGAAGTGTTTCAAGAATGATATGACAACTGTGTGACTACAGTGAGGAGATATACTTATGACATGGCTTAAAGAATACAAACTAAACATTACATGGGCGATCAAGATCTGTTGGATATCATGTTTTTTGCTAATCCAGAAAGTCTTTTCGCCTTTCCATGTCAATGGAATTATCATCCAGTTCATTGTCTACATGGAAGCAGTTGCCAAGAAGCAGAAGAAGGAATCTTTATTCTTCATGGGAGCAGAGGTGTTTACCATGATGATAAGCAACCAGCATTTAGAGCTGTTTATGAAGCACTAAGAAATTGTTCTTTTAAGATGACAACATTCATTCCCTAATAAAACCTTTAGAACTGGAACTACAAAAAACAGTGCATACATACTTTGGAAAAATTTACAAAATATTTATCAAACAACTAGCAAAAAGCATAAGAGATCGTTATGCCAGATCACCAAAGGAAAGGTGATTCTTGGTGCCTGCTAAATCAAATGGATGGAAACAACAAAGCATCGGAGGATAAGTGTGAAGGAATCGTCTTAGGTGAAGCGTTAATGAAGGAATTATTCATCTGCAGAATATTTTTTTCCTGAAGAGGTTAAGTGAGCAGTATTTTCAGGTAATGAAGAATAAGTAAAAATCTTGGGCTCCAACAAAGAAACATTTTTGGCCTCTGATGTTTTGTAATGTTACTTACTACCATTCCAGTATTGACGAAGATATGATTGAATGGTTTTAGCCTGCAAACTTCTGTTGACTCATACTCTCAAGTAAGAGTGCTGGGGCTGTGAAGATGAAGAACATGTATCTCAAGCACAGTGCAAACTTTAACTTTCTTAAAGCAAGGCTCTAGACAAGGCTGCGAGTGGAGCAATAATTTTATGTCAGCACTGACCTCGTTTTAAATGTGTGAAGAAAAAGTTTGTTTACAGAAGAAGAAACAGTTCTGTTTCTAAAGAAATGTAACGGATGTAACCATGGATGATCTATGTCTACCTTTATACATTTCATCTCTGTTTTAAAATATTTTTATGACAATCATGTTTAAAGTTGTTTTTAGATTATAAGTAAGCTGCATGTTAAAAATTGAGCTGTATAAGAAAGAGGAAATATAGTGAAAACTTTGGGGTTTTAATCTGTGCTTGTGTGAGAGAGAGTGAGAAATGTAGTGTTTTCATTGTGTATGCATTAAACTGTCTTGCCAAAACTCAGATCTAAGATTGTTAAGTAGATATTTGGGGAATTTTTTTTATCACTTTAAATGAAAAATTTCCGCTTTACTGGGCATTCTGGAAGCAAAATATATTATGCTGATGATAAAGTGAGAACCTTAAGAGTACACTCATTTGATGGTGGAAAATGTGATTGACCAAAATTCAGAAGCTATACACATCCTGTGAGTAGTAATTTTAGTTACGATGGAGTAGAAAAATGTGGTGCATTTAAACTTTTCTTCTACCTCATAATGGCTTTGCAAGATATTTGTAAAGAAGCAAATGTCTAGAGTCTTACTTTAAGAAAGTTAAACAACTTTGGTGAATGATTTGGATTGTTACATCCAGCTATAGAAAATGTGGTTTTAATTGGGTCGATGTGAATGAGTATCTTCCTTTTTTGAATATCATTTTAAAAAGTTAATTTTTTAATTCTTAAAGATGAGAAAAATATTACTTATCTAATATAACTATTTTAATAGTTATCTAATTTATAGTTCTCTAATATAACTGTAAATTCTGAATACTTAGTATGTACTATGCTGGGGCAGATATCTTATTTTACCAACTGCTATATGATTATCTTCTTTTTCTTCCTGATATTTTAATGCTCAAGTAGAAAATGGAAAATCATGAAGGAAAAATGTCACCTGTGAAAATCGTGGCAGTTAGCTTTGCGAAGACACCGTGACCTCTGTGGAGACATGGGATATGCAGAAAGAGATGGTGAGTACAGTTGTTCTGTCTTCTGCAGTTCAGTCAGGGACACATCGAGAGAGGAAAGTTTAAGCAAGGTGTATTAGAAGTTGATAACCAGCCCAGCATTCTTAGAACAGATGGGTTTAGAGAATACAAGTTGTAGTTCCTTGGCAGAATGCCATGTTGGATATGAGAAACTGAACTGCGTTGAAATTGAGCTTACTGAGCAGAAAACGAGAATACTAAAAATTTGAAGTTCAGCGCGTATGCATTAGATTATTTCTAATGGTCCCCAAATATGATCATTGCCTGCCTGGCTATATAAGACTCCTGTTCAGAGCTTAAGAATAGATTCCTGATCTTAGCCCTATGGAGACTCTGGTATGCTGTGTCTGGGATGGAGTCTGCAAAAAAATTTTAAAGAAGAGATTTAAAAATCATATAAAACTAGAATAGTGCTTTGGTACTACCAGATTACTTTGGAGGCTATTTCCACTTAGATTCTTCATATAGAAGATGTGGATAGAGAAACATGCAGATAAATCAGTCGATGCCAACTGTTGGCGGAAACGTCCATAGTACGCAGGTTCCCACAGACAGGATAGCAATTCCACTCCTCTCCCATAAGGGAAAATAAAGGAGAAAAGCTTTCAGCCTCTCACCATAAACTCATTCAGTCCTCCCCTTGGGAAGAGAAATGACTTACCTGAGGAATGTGCTTGGAAGTAGTTGTGCTGGTGAAACTCAACCTCTGTGGGTTTTTCTCTCTTTCAGAGTCATCTCTCTTCAGGATGCGCATTTATTTCTCCCTTTGGAGGAGGCCTCAGTCCCGCTCAGCCAAGGACTGAAGGGCACATCTGGTGAATTCAGGACTGGGGTATTGGGAAGTCCACTTGGCCCCAGATCTATGACATGTTCTTGAGTCCTGAGACCTGCTGACTCTGGTGCCTCATTTCTCAGTTGGGTCATATCTTGGGGGTATCTGTGTTCCCCAGCTCTAACAGGAAGTTTCCCAAGCACTCATTTCTTCTTAACCAATTTCTGAAGGTAAAATATTGGTTGAAGAGTGCTCTTTTCTTGCTGCCACCATTAATTGGGTGTTTATTTTGTGTCAGGCACTGTTGAGTATTTTACATTTCTTAGCTGGTTTGATCTTTACAGCAACTTTATATGACAGACATTCTTCCCCCATTTTTCAGGCTAGAAATCTGAGGCCCAGTGTCCCACAATGGCCATGTGGTGACACTAGGCTTTGAGCACAGACGGTTGACTTCAAAAGTCTGTGTTCCTAACCAGTATGCCACTCTGTGTTGTGACAGCGTCAAACATACTTTCGTTCATATATATTTTTTAACTGATCATGTTCTTGTGTAATTTCTTTCAGAAAGGCTTTTATGTCAAATATTGATAACGATAATAATAATTAACACCTGTTGAGCACTTACCGTGTCTCCAGCACTGCTCTGGAGCTTTCCATGAAAGAACCCCTCTAATCTTCAGAACAATCCTGTGAGGTAGGTGCTACTATTACTCTGTTTTCACAAGTAAAGAAACTAAGCACAGCAGATCCACAGTCATGCTGTAGGATGCTGGGTAGAATGGCTGCCGGGACACTGGGAAAGCTCTTCTGCACCCCAGTGTCCTCTTTACTGGTCCATTAATGTCTGATATTCCTGCATGAGAAAACACAGCATAGAGAGAAAGCTTAATATGTCTATACACACACTGAGAGTTAAGGCATTGACACAACATCTCATTATAGGTATTAGAAATGCAGTCTCAAGAGCAGGCTCTCGTGAGGTGACAGGCAGGGTATTCTAGGGGAAGGTATACCCCAAGAAAGGTAGCATTACAAAGGGAGAGGAGAAAGAAAGATGTAAATGAGGAGACACTGATTTTCTTCCATTGCAATTTTTCCCAAGGCTGGCCTCTTTTCTATTACATTCTTACCTCGTAACTCATACTGTCCCTAGAGCTCTTGCAAGCAAGAACTATTGAGAAAGTAGCCCATCTAAAAGTATATTTCCTGCTGTTTATCTGCTTCCAGAACTGGCTGAAGTTTACTTTTTGCTACTCCAGAGACCTAGCTTCTTTTTGCCTTCTTCCAATGTGGTCTATTTAATCTCCCGTCATGTGGGAAATTATATTCAAAATCTCCGTGATCTTCTGTCCATAGTAAGTTATACATGTAGCGACAAGTACATGTCACAAGGTCTTGAGATTATATCTGCAATGTGTTGCTGCTGGCTGTTGATCAAGTAGGCTGGAAGAAAAACATTATTTTCAGGTGTGAAAAACCATCACCTTTATCAAATAATTCTTCTTGCATTTTTCCCAAGACGCTGTAGCCTATTTAAACTTGGGAGGTGAAGTTTGTAGAATTCATTATGACTGAAAATTTAGTTCACACAATCGTAATGCTCTCTTTATTAGGTGTTACCATTAAACAATATTAAAATACACACAATGTGGCTGGTCTTTTGTAAGCTACACAGCATGTTTACTTCTTTGCCTGGTTTCTTAATTGCATTTCTTCATCTTTCCGAATACCAGTGTCACTGTCACCCACAATATTTGCTGTTTTGAGTACGTGGTTTATATTTTATTTTGCCCAATGATAGAATATGATGGGGACATCTTATCTGAGTGTTTCATAGTATGCTGTAGTTCGAATTCTTGGCTGTTGGCTTCCCAGAGTCCCAGCTCCTGCCACTGTATCCTGCCTTTGTAAATGGAGAATAATGGCTCTAAAAAAAATTCACCTAAGAATCTCATGACAGTGGAGAAGGAGGACCATGGAAATACTAAAGCCTCCCACTCAGCTTCTGTAAATCATGCAGAGGATCAGGAAAATGATAAAAAGTAATGTATCCCAAACAAAGAAGCCAGCTGTACAATTAAAGACCTGTTTCTGGCTGTTAAAAAAAGAAGAAAAAAAGCAATGGAAAGAATAACCTTGCTATTCATCTTGTTCAAAAACCTGGAGCAGATTGAGTCATCTAGACCCAGTTTCAGACGAAATGTTAAATACTGATAGGGGCATATTCAAGATCTTCAGGATTTTTGGGGGGAGGAGGGGGAAACATAAAAAAGCAATAATAAATATAAATTTGAATGCAGGAAAAATACACATAATCCATGAACCAAACACCTGTTTTCGCATGTTTATCATCTTTGTCCCTATGTAGAACTATGTTTTCTTTCATAGTTGCAGTCATAGAATATATTCTATTCTCCAAACTTTTATCCTTTAACATTATAGGAGAACATTGTTCCATGTTACCACATAGCCAACCATTTCAAAACTTGTTTAATAAATTCTGTGTTGTTGTTTTCACAGGGAGAAACATGCACATGTATATTATTTGTTTTTTTTCTGTTGAAATATATACTCTTGGAATAAATTTTTTTCAGTGAGGTTTTTGGTTCCAAAAAGTATAAACATGTTAGTGATCTTTAGTAAGTTGTATTGCTTTCCAAAAAGTGATAGAAATTATACTTGCCACCCCAACAGTGAAAGAGTAGTCATTTAATTTCAATGTAACAGGGGATGCTACTGTTGCTATTATATTTTCTATTATAATGAAAACCTTTAAAGATATAAACCAAGCTGGATTGTCCTTCAGGAGCTGCTGCTAAATCAACACCTTGATATCTTTGTTCTTGGAGAAAAATGAGCTAAGGAAGACCATCTAAAAAAACCCATTAGAAAATTTGTGCTCACTGGAGTGGTCTCTACTTAGCAAAAGAATTTTAGAATGGCTTGTGGATCTTCTCGCAAGTGGCAAACCATACAAGTACTACATCAGGCCTGGAAGACAGGTGCAGCCCTGTCGGTGTCAAAGAAGAACACCAGTAGCAGAACAGCTAAGAGTGAATGAAAATTGAATTACCTTTACTTCTAGGACTTGTCTATTGAGAAACAGCAGCTACCCACTCCAGCCTGGGCAACAGAAAGCCTGTCTTGGAAAAATTGCAAATCAAAAACAGAACCCCAACAGCATCCAAGTCTGCTGATAAGCATGCCCTGCAAATGCATTACCAAGATCAGCAGCAACTTCAACGTTGCTTTTCTCAAACAGTAACACTCTAAAAGGATGCACACGGTTTACTTATAATGAACATGAAAATTACTACCAAATTACTGATTGGTGGAGTAAATCTCCTAAATCTCTTTTCTTATTCTTTTTCTTCTCCAAATTTTGATGTGACGTAGCTAATTTGAGTATGTGTCTCTTTCTAGATTCTACAGATAACCTTAGGGCCCCACAAGGCATTCTGGGGGGTTGAAATAGCAGCAGTTTCTACCTAGTACATGATGTCATTCAAGAACCTTTATATTAAGATTCTTATGGAAAATCCTTCCCAAAGTTTAACCCTATGATACAGGGTTTTTTTCCTCCAGGTAACATAGTGAAATATTGGGAACTGTTTAACCCAATGCATTGATTTCATTGATTGTTTTGGTTGCCAAGAAGTATGGATGCTCAGAATAGGTTTTCTGGTTTTCAACTGCTAATTCCTTTATTTAAATTGTAATAAATGTTTGCTTTTGCTTCTTTGCTTTTTCTTTTTAAGAAATTTAATGTATTTCATAATAAATTATAAATTATCAATAGATCAATTAGCATAGAATAGTTTGGAATGATGCTTAAACATCTTCCATTGAAAAAGACCCCAGTACCTTAGGGTTCACAGCTGAGTGTTAACTGAACTTTAAAAAATTCTGATTTTATTTAAAATGATCAAAGCCTAGAAAAAAAATTCCTGTACATCATATGGGGCACATAATAACAAAAAAAAAGAAACAAAGATGGGTGGCTTTCTTCAATTAATTTTATAGTGTAATATCAAAGCTTAATGGTTAATATATGTCATCTAAGGTAGGATGTCAATATTTAGAAATCAGATATTATTTCATGTACCATTATAGATATACTTCCAATTAAACTGTGACTTCCTTAACAAAAGCAAAAATGGAATTGTAAAGATATTAAAACATGTAAAGAAGAATACAAGCACTATACACAATTAACATGTTAATATTTTATTGTATTGGTTTTCAGTAATTATTTTCAATAAAATAAAGTGTTATTAGCTGATGTTCCACTCCTACCACCCCAATCTCATTCTCCTTCTAGGTCCCCAGGGCCAATTGCTAAAATGCATTTCTTGTATATTTGAAAGTCAATTTTCTGTACTTTTGCACATAAATATGTGCATTCATAAAAAGTATTTTTGTGCTGAGAAGGTAGAATAAGCCCTTGAAAGTTGTTGATGTTCAGATTCCAGTTGGCAAAAGTCTTACACATATGGCATTAAATATTTTCAGCATAAATATGCACATTCTACAAGTTCAGCAGTTCTGTAATATACATCCAGAGTCTGCCCTGAGGGGTGCTTACAATCTTAGCATAAACTCTCACTCACCCCTTTTAGAGAATAAAACTTACACCTACGTAATGATCAGTCCAGTTACAAGGGTGTACTCTAAGAACATTCATTCATGTATTCAACAAATCTTTATTGAGCACCTGCACATCTCATGCCAGGGAGGTGACCTGTGTTCTCCCTACACAACAGGAGAAAGAGTGGTGGCATTGGCAGGAAAGTGCAGTGGAAAGGAGGAGCTGACTTTGTCAGGAAAAAGAACAATATTACTTTGAATTATCAACTCTGATGTGACATCCTGATAAAAAGTGCCATATCCAAACCACATTGCAGATTTTCAAAGAACAGTACCAAAGCTTAATAAAAACTATGTGCCCCAAATAAGAAATGGTATAGAAAGGCCTGAGGCTGGGGTATGGAGGCACATGGGGTGCAGAGAACGAGGGAAGAGAAGAGTGAACAACTGCTCAGGGTGGGGTTGCATTGATGGTGACAGATGGGTTTAATGTGCAGTTATGAGGACAGACATGATCAGGTTTAAAGAAAAAGAATTTTTTTTTGTCCAGCAGTCCCACTGTGGGGCATTTATCTACAGGAAAGGAAATCAGCATATTTAGGAGATACCAGCACCCTCATGTTTATAGCAGCACTATTCATGGTAGCCAAGATTAGAATCAACCTAAATGTCCAAAAACAGATAAATAGATTAAAAATGTAGTACATATTCACAGTGGAGTACTATTTAGCCATAAAAATAATGAAATCCTGTCCTTGGCTGAAACATGGATGAGCCTGGAAGACTATGATAAGTGATAAGCTAGGCACAGAATTGTAAATATTGCATGTTCTCACTCATGTGGGAGCTAAAATAAAACAAACTGAGCTCATGGAAGTGGAGAGTAGAATTCTGGTTATTACAGGCTGGGGCGAGCACCAGGGAGGAGAGGACAGGGAGAGGTTAGTTGACAAATACAAACTTACAACTAGATAGGAGGAATGAGTTCTAGTGTCTACAACACTGTAGGGTAAATACGGTTAGCAGTAATTTACTGGATATTTTGAAAAAGCTAAGAAAGAGTATTTTGAATGCTTACAACACAAAGAAATGATGTGTTTGATGTGATGGATATGTTAGTTACCCTGTTTTGATCATTACATATATAGAAATAGATATATTGTATACATATATTGAAATGTCACTCTGTATCCCATAAATATATACAATTACATTTCAACTAAAAATGAAAAAAGCAGTAAGACTGAAAAGATAGGTTTAGTATCAATTTATAGATGAGTCTTGACTTAGGGGAAGGAGATAAGTAGGGGAGAGAGATTTATGTCTGAGTGTGAAGAGAAATTTTTATTGGTTTTTGGTGAATACTGCCCAGTGAATTTCCTAGTTTAGAAGAATCACAAGGAGCTGGCTGTGTAGTGTGGGCAGGTAGCTGGAGTGACATCAGAGGTCAGCTCTGTGACTCCAGCACCAGATTATTCTTTTATCAGGACCTGACACTCACAGTCAGATGCCCATGGCAGTAGCATCAACATATTGATGCCACCTCCACCATGGGTCCATCACCCTTCAAAACCATGACAGAAAGACCAAGACATGGATGTCCGGCTAATGGTCCTCAGATAGGACGTCTGTGAAGGGCAAGAGAGCTGGAGTGATATCCAAAATAAGCAAGAATAAAACCACATTGCAAGTCATTTTCATCTGTTGGAAAGCCTAAGGGGGAACCAAGATGCCTCTCCAAAAGCTTCGTAACTTCAAACACTTCCCAGGATACCCACTGCCATCTTAATGTTATTATTCAAGTTCTTTTTCCTGAACTAGCTGAGTTTGTAAGCCATTTTTGAAAGTAACTGTAAGCTATATAAAAGCATAGTTATAGGAAAATGCAATCTGTTAATCTCTTCATGGTAGTCTGTATATCATTTACACTTCACTTCTCCGTGAGTGGAAAAGCTTTTTTCATGGCTTATTTAGTGGGAAGTCATTTTGATCAGCAAGATGAATAATACTTCACAGCTGTTTGCAATTACTGCCTCTGCCCTGCCAGGAGTTTTAACTATTACACAAACTGAAATACCAAATGAGTTGATGCAAGATAGGAAGAGAAATACATATTTCATAGGCCCATTCATTTCACCAGAAATTATCCATCATTTTTTCTTTCAATTCTATCTTTCTAAATTCAAAGTTACATCTCAAGGTAATTTTGAATTACCTAATTCCAAAGGATTTTTATCAATGAAGGCAAGTGCACCTGCTAACACTAAATTTCCTATTGCCATTGGAAGGGCACCATTGCCTAAACTCCACATAGGTCTGAAGCCAGTTTGGCTGGAGAAGGACACAGGCCTTAATCTGCATATTTGTCTCTTTAAAACACCCATTGTGAAAGTACAATGATCAAAATATTTCAATTCCCACGAGAATAAAGTGACAAACATTGTTTCCCTTCTTATCTAACATAAGCTTGATTTAACAAGTCCACATCGTGGGAAATTTAGGAGCCCTTTGTACACTGTCAATTAGATTGGCAAGTAACCCATTTATTCAGAGGAAGAGCGGGGCGCTAGGGAAGGACAGATTGAGGTTTAAATCCCGAATCTCTCACTTCCTTGCTGTGTGACTTTGGGCAAGTTTCTCATTGCATAAAATGTTAAAATGTGCATAACAATAGTACAATGTATCTCACGCAGTTGTGAGAATTAAATGAGATGATTGATATCAAGTATGTAATACAACTGCCTAGCATAGATTAAAGTTCTCCACAAATGGTAGCAATGATCTTCCAAGAAATAATTCTTCATGATTTTAAGGAAAGGATCATGCTCGTTATTTTCTTCCCTCCCAATCTTTCTAACATGGGCCCACATAAAACATGTCCCCCTCCACCAACATCCTTTCACACACACACACACACACACACACACACACACACTCTCTCTCTCTCTCTCTCCATCTCTCTCTCTGTCTCTCAGATGAGGAACAAGCTCAGGGGGAGGTCTTGGGATTAGTTCTGATTGGTTCTGATTGGGTCACATGCCCATCACTGAACCAGTGGAATGCTGCATGCTAATTGGCTAGTTCTGGATCAAATGCCCACCTCTGAGGACAGAGGAAGAATCAGTTTGTCTAATTGATCCACATGGATGGGCTAAGCTCAGGCCGAACTTCCAGCAAAACTTGAGTGCTGTTTTTAGAAAAAAATAAATGGAATATATTTGAAATGAACAAAAACATTATATCTCCACTCAGGCATTTCTTTTTCCTGGGCAATTGACTGGAGGGTGCATGGGGTAAACTTAACCAGGCTGCAATGATTTATTGAAAAATGCCATGCCTATTCAAATGGACAACAATTTATAAAACTTGACTAGATCCAAAAGCCTGCACTCCAATGAAAGGGTAATGCAATGTATTAATACATATTAATAATTAACACCTACTCTTAGGGATACCCTGCTCTTCACTTAGCAGAAGATGTTAGATGATAGGTGAGCAATTGATCAAAAGGTCAGAGGATCACAGGCATTTCTGTGATGTAGCAAGCACTGAGAATAGCTGTGAATATCCCGGGAATTTTCTGTAGGTATCAATAAAGCAAGATTTTGTTTCCTGAACACTGACTTGAGTTCTAGTTTGGCAAACTTTGTATTTTTCATTCACATTTAGCTTCCAGTATTTTCAAACAGAGGTTAATTCAAGGAGAAGACTCAAAGGATAAGGAGGGGAAGTATCTTTTTTTTTCCACATACTTTGTGATATGCATGTAATACAGGTGTAGGGGTGAAAAGAATGCTGATAAATGTAACATTTTATTAATTTATGAAGCCTAAGGAAGAACATGTAAAGAGATCAAGATCTGATTTCAGATTTTACTTGCTCCTACATAGATATCTCAGGGAAATGCAAATAAATTAAGACTCAAACACAACCAACAAGAACATCGGCAGATGACATGCCAGGCACTGTGCCCAGAGCCTTCTCAAGCAGGGTCTTCTTAAATCCTCCCGAGGATTCTGGAAGAAGGGTAATATTCTCCCCTTCCACAGATGAGGAAATTGAGGTCAGAAAGATCAAGATCACAAAAATACTCAATGGTGGAGCTGGTAAATGAATGAAAGTCTTCTAACACCAACTCTATCCCTCTCTTTCCAGGACAAAGTGTACCTTCAATTTATCTGGTTCATCCAACTACCATAGATAGAATGTTGTTTTGTTTTTCAATTTATAAAAGACACAACCATGGCTTTACATAACTGGAACAAAAATTCTGAGAACTAAACATTCCCTTTCCCAGGAAGGCAGGCTGCAAAGGCACAGAGACTGCAGAATCTGAAAGATGTTAACTTCTCTGAGAATCAGGGTTAATGACCAAGGCTTGTCATTCAGAACCATGTTTTGACTTCTCTGCAGTGCTCCAGGAGAACAAATTAGAGGATGAGCTAGGGTGGACTAATAAACCAGTGGGCTTTGAGTCACAAGGACCTAGATTTGAAGATTGGCATAAATAATTATAACTGGAATAACTTTGGATAATTTACCCAACCTCATTGACCCTCATTTGTGAAGTAAAAATAATAAAAATAATACCTACCACATTGGATTATTGTGAGAATTAACCATGGTAATACATATAAAGCATTTAGCCCAAGCCTGGCCCATGGTAAGTACATCATAAATGATAGAGATTTTATTAGTATTACTAATAGTGTTATGATTAGTAGTGTTTCTTAAGATTGATTAGAAGTAAACCTCTTTTGTGGGAGGAGGGAAATGTATTAATTTGTTTTATAGAAACATGATATGCTAAGTTAGTGAATTTATGTGAGGCAGTGGGTGCGACAGACAAGGCAATGAGCGGGAGACACGAGTGTGTTTTCCTTTTTGGGACCTCAAGAGTGAGGTGAGCCAAGGGCAAAGCTGAGCCAAAAGGAAATTGTGCCAGATACATGGAGTGGTGGAGGTAGTGAAACTCCTTACGTCAGTGAACTTACAACAAAGAATGCCTTTTGTAAATGCAGCAAACAAAAATTAAGGGTGGGAAAACACATGGTTTTTAATGTCCAATTTAGGGGATGGTTAGGTCCAATTTAGGGGAGGATGAAAGAATTTAGTTCATGCAGCAGGTAAAGAATAGACTTATGGAATCATAGCCTTGAATTATTTAGATCAATTTACTGAGCCCATAATCTCAGGAATTTCTGGCATTGTAGTAAAAGTAAATGAGGTGTCTGTAGAACCACATGGCTTAACCTGTGTGGCCATTGCTTGTGATCACCTCTGTATGAAAGAACCCTGATTTGAGGTGGCTCTAATGCATTAACCATGTCAATTGCTTCCTGCTCCTTGTTGTCACCAAAGTGGGCCACATTCACCTAGAAATTAGGGCAGGCAGAAGAGGGAGCCCCTAACCATTTGCATTAGTTTCTGGGCTCCCTTGTCAGTTGTGACCCCTGCAATAGTAATCTTTTGGCGAAGGAACACACAACCCTGCCATAGTCGGGGGTAAGGATCCTAAGGGTTTGGGGAGAAGTTTTGCTGTCTTATCTGAGAACGGAGTCATGTTGCTTTTGGATCACAGTATCTCAGGGAGATAGGGAGCTCCAAGTCCTGAGAAGCAGGAATGGTACCTGGTACCTGGTACCTTGAATAGGAGGCACACGCGAAAAGGTAAGGAAGAGAAAGAAAGAGAGAGAGAGACAGAGAGAAAAGAAGGAAGAAAAAAAGAAAGGGGTTTGGCTTTAGACCTGATTATTTCAGCTGTCGAAACAGCTAATTTCGGTGACTGGTGAGGGTGGGTTGGAGGAATGTAGCTATTTCATGATAATGTCTTCTATGCTGAAAGTGCCCTGGATAGCAAGGAAGGGCACTGGGCCAGGGTAAACCACCAGGAAGAGGGCAGCCCTCCAGTGCAATAGGGTGAAGCAGCCTGTTCTTGTGTAGTGTGGACAGAACTGAAGGCATCTTCGTCATGGACTCGAGTGCTCCCTGTGGATGCTGAGGGACTCTAGAGCCCCATGGGATTTTGCTTTATGGGGCTTCCTGCCCTGCTGCAAACACATCCTTTCATAGTTCTTTCCTGTGACTGCAGGAGACTGTGCTCCAGCATCAAAAAGAGAAGCAAAATATCATGGATCCAGGCCAGGGTTTCCCACTAATTAGCCACACCCCCTCCACAAATCCCTTGGTTTTCTAGGCCTCAGTTTCCTCATCTAGTAAATGAGAGTTAAATAAGATTATTTCATATATCAACTAAATCCCAAACATGATTTTTCAATATCTTTTGTCTACTGTCTTCCCCTATCAATTCTTTTCAAAAAAATTCCCTGTTGAGAGGTCTGAGACCTTGAATCCCAAATGCCTAGTGTGGTGACTGGCACACAGTAGGTGCTCAAGAAATACTTATTGAATGAATGTTTCTTTGGAAAGTCTCTGTTGAATGGATGCTGCTTTCTATTATCTCTTGCCAGAGAAAAGAGGCAAAAATCTATGGCAATATAAGAGGAGAAAATCATTCTAATAGTTGATGACACACAATACATTAAAGCAATGCTCAGTCACCATACATTGTCTTTTTAATATGGCTTTTAAACAGCTTTTCTTAGCCACATGAAATACAGTAATCCTTTAGCTCTCCTATGTCAGATTATCAGCTATTTCAAGTAAGTGTTAACATTTCTGTCACTGGCAAAAGTGAATTATGTTTTCCTTCCTAGGCTTGCATCAACATGCCCAACAAGTAGGCTGCACGCTACTCTCTAATGGGACGGTGTGAGGTGCCACTGCTTGGTGATTATGAAGCAGCTCGACATCTGGAGGTGGGGGCATATCAGCCCCACCCACCCTGAAGCCTGAGCAGGGCCAGGCAACCTTTGCAGGATGAGTGAATGAATGAATTGGGATATCATCCTGGGTGGATAACAGAACTCCTATAACTGCTCTGGCTTTGGTCTATAAGTAGCTTGCACAGAAAATTCTGGATGTTGTTATTCCTTGTGAATTTCTGTGTCAGGGTTAATGACAATACAGAGGATACCAGCTACTTTATGCTCAAACACCCATTTTTTAGAAATCTGGAAAATCTGTCCACTGGGAAAATTCAGTTGGGTGATTCAGAGTTCTTATTTTGTGAACCATTTGATGATGGTGTATCAGAGAAAGATCATATTTAAGAGACAAACTGCAATAGAAATTCAAATTTCTTAACAGGTGAATGTGATTGGGTACCAGTTGCCTTTCCCACCTCCTCTTGGCTGTTCAGCATGTCACACTGCTGCACCACATCATGTCTTTTCACCGCCCTTCCCATGATGGGAACAACTACCCATCTTGTCTACCTGAAGAAATCTCACTCATCATCCCCCAGAATGATGCTTTTCTATATTCCTCAGCGTTTTGTACCTACCTCTATTGGCACTTCTAAATCTCATTCTATTTATATGTATATAATCTTGTCTCTTCCATTGAATGGTGAATTTCTTGAGATCAGAAACTATATTTTATTTTGAATTTCAAATGCTCTGGTATATATCAGAAACCAAATAAATGATTGTTGAGATTAATAACTACTACTTAGAGTATTTCAGTTATTCACACTGCAACACTGGAAAGTAAATATTATTACTTTCATTTTAAAGATAGAATACAGGATCACAGATTTTTAGATAACTTGCCCAAAGTAATAAACTAGTGATAGAATATCTTAGATTGAAAATCAGTTGTGCAAATGCCTATTTTAAATTAAATATAAGAACATTTAACATGCATGCAGAATCACTGAAACTTCACAAACTGTGTTTGTTAGTTCATGGATACATATGTATTTTGTTCTAACCAGAACAGTGGAAACCTAGCACTGAATTAGCTCCAGTGTTTTGTCTTTTTTCACTTCTTGATATCAGCACATCCTATCAGTGCTTTCTGCCTTTGGCTTACAGATGAGTAAGGAAGGGCTGAAAGGAAAATGGGTTGTCCCATCTTTTTCTGTCCTTCCATATCATTATTTCAGTGTAAGTGCCTGGCTAATACAGGGAAGTAAGAAATGATCTGGAAAACTCCTGTGGTGAGAGAATTCACTTTTGAGGAAATGAAGACCTTAAGGGGGAAAATAGAATGAAGTCGAAGGTCAGAAATATTTGTATAAAAGCTCCTACAAATACCTTTCTATTAAGGAAATTTACCTGCAAAAATAAATGCCAAATATAGGCAATCGATGACTTTTCTCACACTAAATTACTAATAATGCATGTACATTTATTTCTCTTGCTGTGTTTAGCTTAACTGAAACTTTTCAGGACCTCTCCTGAAAATTGGTGGTTGCCAGTTTGTTTTACTCCAATATGCATGCTAATAAGCATGTGTAAAGTAGAGATCAATATTAATTAAAGGTAATATGCATGCTAACAAGAATTTTTATGTGTCTTTCTCATCCTCCAACCAAATGTTTCATGCTTTTTTGATTTTATGGCTGGAGCTCCTCTTCTTGGATGCCCCCTCCAATCTCTTCAGTGGAGTCAGAAGCAGAGACTTGGCTGCCTGAGATGGAAAAGGCATTGGAGACCCTCAATTGTTCTCTGCTGAGGAAGTATTTAGTGCTCTTCTCTCCCGGAATGCTCTTGGAATTAGATTGCTTAGGTCTGGGAGTGTTAACTTCTTGCCTAGGCTCATGTTGCCTAGCCCTCCTCAACACGTTGTGGCTCCCTCAGAGAGAGACACAGTTCTAAGGCCAGAACGATTTCCCTTTGTCATGCTCATCCATGTGAAAAGACCACCAAACAGGCTTTGTGTGAGCAACAAGGCTGTTTATTTCACCTTGGTGCAGGTGGGCTGAGTCCAAAAAAGGGGTCAGCAAAGGGCGGTGGGATTATCATTAGTTCTTATAGGTTTTGCAATAGGCGGTGGAGTCGGGAGCAATGTTTTGTGGGCAGGGGCTGGATCTCACAAAGTACATTCTCAAGGGTGGGGAGAATTACAAAGAACCTTCTTAAGGGTTGGGGAGATTACAAAGAACCTTCCTAAGGGTGGGGGAGATTACAAAGTACATTAATCAGGGTGGGGCAGAAACAAATCACAATGGTGGAATGTCATCAGTTAAGGTTGTTTTCACTTCTTTTGTGGATCTTCAGTTGCTTCAGGCCATCTGGAGGTATAAGTGCAGGTCACAGAGCATATAATGGCTTAGCTTGGGCTCAGAAGCCTGACAGTATGTAACCTGCATTTCCCAAATGACTGTCACCAATGAGTTGAAGTAATTGATTGACTGTCACCTACATTCTATTTGTTATTGCCCTCTCTCACCGCCAATAAAAGACCTACCAGCATTTCTATTCAAACAAGCCATTGTTCATGCACAATGGACTTAAGGCTGTCCACTCCAGCTGCGCTCACCCCACTGGCCCAACAAAGCCTGTGCCACAGCTGGGATCCCTTCTCTGCAAACATGAGGAAACTTGGGTTTTGGGAAATGGTAAGTTGCTCAAGGGTGCACACTTAAAAGAGACAGACCTGGATCATCAGTTTATACTTGTGACTCCAAGGGCACTACCTTCCTTCTGTGTTCGAGCTGATCAACTTCTTGTCTAAATACAAAATCATCACACTTTATCCCACCTGTTTATATTACTTCACATCACTTCTTACTTTCACAGTCACACAGATTAGTTTCCTTTGGCAAATAAACAAGAATTGTGGCAATTAAGTGAGAACGTTAGGGTTAGGGTTAGGCAGGAGGTTAGGGCAGGAGGTTAGGGCAGGAGGGTTGTGGTCTGAAAGGCCTCACAAGACCAAAGGGCAGTGACTTCTAAGGACAGGGAGCTCAGGGACTCATTGCACAGGCCCTAGATGGGAACAGTGTGAAGAGCAGGCCTCATGGTCTGGCTGGGCAGAGCATAGTTTAGTCAACATTATGTACTTAAGGCTAGTAAATACACCACAGACTTCATTAGCTGAGCAGCAATCCGTACAGATGTTAACCAATTGCCCACTCTATGTCAAGCACATATGCCATTGTTTGGTGACTTTCACCTATTCATACAATCTTCTGAACAAGTCTGTAAGGTCCTTTGGGAAAGAGAAAGTCTCCTGCATCTTGTGCTCTCTTACCACTTTTTGCTTAATAGATTTTGTTGTTTCACATTCTAAAAAGGAAGGAAATTAAACAATTCTTAACCAAACGGTCTTTCTCAAACAGGATCAGTGCCCTCTCTTGGGATGCAAATCCTATGTATCCTATTCCAGTGAATAACTCTGTAGTTAGTCATTGATATGGCAAGTTCAGACTTTTGCTCTTCCTCTTTGAACATTAGTGGGTACGTTTTATTTCTCTCACTCTTTTTTTTTTTTTTTTTTTCAGAAATAAGGAAGCCAAACCCTCAGCCTCATGTAGAAAGAGCTCATTTATTGCAACTAAAGTATCTCTTCTTGGAAGGCCATGACCTCAGAAAGGTGAGGACTTTAGTTTTTCTAAAGTAGTGAATATTTCATCTCTCTTACTTTGGACAAGTATTGAACCATATATTATTCCTGCTTGATCCCCTGGTCTGTTCACTCCTGGCTTCTTGTCCTTCTCTCATTTTCAAGTGAGAGTTTCAAATTGCACAGGGATTCCAACTGCACCATTCCTTTTACTCTTGACATTTCTATGAGCTTCAAGTACCCAATGAGAATTCTGTTTCTGGTGTTTACCAACTGAATTGGCATGGACAGAAGGGCGCATACCTCACACCATTTGCAGGAACTATTTCTTACAATCAGTAATTTTAAAGCAATGCACCTCCTCAGGCTCTTAACTGTGTCATCCCAGTAGCTGCTGCTCCTTTTTTCCCATCTCCTTCATTATCCATGTGTCAGACATGCCTCAGGCCTACTGGGCATCTGCTATTTATCAGTGGGCCCCTCTCTGCCCCTAGCCCCCTGGGAAAGCCCTCTGAGGAGTGAATTATTGGAAACACAAACATCCACGGGGAATACAGTGCAAATGTTTTAGTTTCCAGCTTGGCAGAAACAGGCAGTGAACTAACTGAAGGTTTACTCACTGCAGGCTCGCTCATAGCCAAAAATAAAAATAAAAAATCAGTAACTTCTCTGCATCTAAGGTTACTAAAGTGCTCTGGGAGCTTAAAAAGGTAATTTTTTTATGTTTTATTTGACCATTTTTCTGAGAAATAAGTAAGGACCACACATTTTCTATAATTCTAGTGATATTTTGATGAATAAAACATCTGCAAGGCAAGGCCACAGACTTATTGGGGGAGACACATATATAACAAGACAATTATGGCAGGTGTGAGTAATGCAATAATGTTGTTTATCGATAGGAGTGCAGAGGAGGGTCCCTTAGCACAGCCTATAATGGAGTGTGGAAAGGAGAAACCAAAAATTATCTAGAAAGAAATGGCATCAAAATTGAGGCTTAAAGATCTATCTTTAAGCTATCTTTGTTGCTATCTTTTTACAAAGGAAGAGATTGGTAGAAAAGAGAAAAAACTTTTTTATTTCTGTTGTCCTTCCACTAGTATTTATTATTAGCCCACCCTGGGAAATCTGTGCCTACTGCTTCTTCAGAATTCATTACACCTGTTGATTCCCACGGGCCAAGGCCACTATATAATTTCTATGCCTTTGCTTAATTAAGACACTGTGATAGACTGGGCAGATATTTCCTGGCAATTTATGATCAGCTGGAGGAGCTTAAGTCTTAAAGCAAAGCTGTGAAAATATGCAGTTATGTTTATATAAAAAGTAGTGAAATTATAACTTTTTCATGTCTTAATTAGCTAAAAGTTGAAAAGGCACATTGTTGTGGTTGATAAGCTGTATTTATAGTTTTTGTCCTTTTCCTATTCACTAAAAGCCATTCACAAATAAACAGGAAGAGGGAGACACACACTCTGAGTTTGACACTTCTCTTTTTAATTAGGTATTTGGAATCCAGGTCAATGTGAAGAACTTCCCTCAGACTCATTGCTGGTTAAAACTGGGATTAGTTACTCAAAGAGCTTTGTAGTGTGACCATCATTAAGACTTTTACAGATGTCTTTATTTAATCAGATAGGTTTAGCAGAGTTCAGCCAATAGACTGTGGAATGGACAGAATGAGCCCAATGCTTCTCTGACAAAATATTTTGAATTTGTCAGTTCTAAGTGTAACACTTGGATCTTTCACAGCTATCACCATGTAGTACAGTGTTATTCACCTATCCAAGTTCATAGAAGATTCCAGGCTCTGCACCAAGTGTTTTCCATCTATAACAGGGATAAAGCTTTAGATATATTTTCTAAGTTTTCTTACAGCTGGGCTGATTTCTGTCCTTGCACCCTGCTAGGGTCTGACTGTTTCTGCCTTCTCAGAATTTTTATGTTGAAATTTTAACTCCTAAGGTGATGGTATCAGAGGGTGAAGACTTAGGGAGGAGATTAGGTCATGGGGGCAGATCCACATGAATGGGATTAGTGCCCTTATGAGACACTCAAGGAAAAGCCCTCGCCTCTTCCACCAATGTGAGGACACAGTGAGAAAGCACCATCTATGATCCAGAAAACAGGCCTCAGCAGACATGGAATTTGCTGGTGCCTTCATCTTGGACTTCCCAGACTTGAGAACGGTGAGAAATACATTTCTGTTTTTTATAAGCTACCCAGTCTATGGTAGTTTGTTGTAGTAACCAGAATAAACCAAGATACAGCCAATTTCATCATTTGGGCTGAACTGTGAGAATGAAATCTTGGAGGAATGAGGAGCAAATGATATAGGACAGTTGCATTCAGACAGAAAGCGAAAGTAACAGGAAAGCTTACCGCTTCCCATCCTGTCAGATAATGGAGGCAGAAAAAAAAGTAGAACAAAAAGGTTCCTATTCCCACATAAGAATCATACATCAAATGCAAAAGTCTTTTAGGAACTTAGAAGTAAGTACGGGGCAATACACAATTATCAGAGGAGTAGATTATTTTCCAAGGCAGAGTCTGCAGGCCCCTAGAACAACTTGTGCCTTCAGCTGGATGCCAGATCCATCGTGGCTCCAGAGCAATTCTGTGGGAAGACTGCAGAATGGGTTTAAGTGATGAGTCCACGATGGAACCCTGGCTCTCCATTGTTTGCAGTTGTTATGACAGAGATTTAAGATTTCCAAAATGCTCCAGAAGGGATGTGGAAGTATTGAGAAAGGAGTGGGCAACTGTCAGAAGCTTGGAGTCAGAGTGGATAGGATAAAGTGGGGGTGGACTTGAATACACACAAATTCCTGAAACGAACTCCAGGAAGCCAAAGCTTCACTCCAAAAGGATAGGCAGAGCTAGGCAGAGCTCAGCAATCCTCAGACAAGGAGAGGTGGACCAGCCTGTCCACAGCTGGGCATAAAGGGCATCTGAAGATTCCACATGATCTGAATTTTTTTTCTCTCCACTATCACAAGGACACAGTAAACCCCTCATACAACTTGGTGTCATTCCAGGGAAGTTCAGGAGTAGGAGAGAGAACCTGAAAGTCTGAAAAGCATCTAAAACAGATTGTGTTAACTAAATGACATGTCAGTTACTAGATCAAACCAAGATCATATGACTGCCTCCACTATCAATGGGGCTGCAAGTCTACAAAGACTAGTCTACATATAGAACACTAAAAGTCCCCTGTTTTTCCCACATTTTGACTCCAACATCAGCACATTTGCAGCCCCACTGCATGTGTGTCATCTCATTGAATTCCCAGAACAAACCTGCAAGGTAAGTATTGCTATTATTCCAACGAAAAAAAACAGATCTACAAAGGTCATATACATTACTCCCAGTTTTACAGCTAGACATGTAATGTGGAATCAGTTCCATATTTGAATATAGATCAGTCTGAATCTAAAAGTCAGGGTGCTCCCATGATGACTCATGAGTTTGTTTCCTGAAAGTGGAAACATAATGATGCTTTGCGTATGAAGGAAGATAAATGTAATCAATGTTGGGTATGCAATGTACCTTTTTTCTTCAGGGACTCTTACTGGGACCTGTAAGGACACATAAACGAAAAAGAGTTATCTTCGAGTAGGTCTAAATATCAGTGTAGCATAACAAGGGGATGGGCGCAGAGCCTCTGGAAGCAACAGGGTTTATGTTAGTGTTGAATGTTACATCTTTGGAGCTGTTTGTTGGATAAATGAAGACACACAAAAATAGTAATTGTTCAGGAGGTAGCAAGTGGCATGTGGTGTTGGTTTAATTAGGAGAGGTGAGAGCAGAGCTGAACTATTCAATGAAACAGACATTTATTTAGCTCTTACATTCAATGAAATGGACATTTATTTAGCTCTTAATATATACATGACACAATGAGAGAATACAGTGATGCCTAAACCACGACAGGGTACAATAGGATATAATATTAACGAGACGGTGCACTGAAACTGATTTTTTTTTTCTTGTTTTAAAAGCAGCTTCTTTCTTGTTCTAATCTTTGTAAAACTAAAGCAAAATCTGCACCTGTGTGGAGGAGATACGGTGCAGAGCTCTCAGGAAGGACGGAGCCAGTTAATAAATTTGCAGCCCCTTTTCACCTTGTCACCATCTCGCTGTCTATGGCAGAATCTGTGGCCTCTATCACACATTTTGCTTCTCTTACTTTCTTGATACTCTTATCCAGTTCAGCTTTGTTTGTCAGCTCTTATGCAACCTACACAAGTGGAATTCTCCTTGGACGCTTTCATCTCAAACATAAATTGAAAAACCGCAACTTTGGCAATGGCCTGCTGGGTGCATTTCAGTACACTATATCTCAACCAACTGAGCCAAGGGGGCAACTTATTTTTACTGACGAGGTAAAGACAAAGGCTCTTCAGGGCTGTGAGAAAAGCTTACTTTGAAAGTGCAGTAAAGGGGATTTTAAAGAAGAAAACAAATGGCAATGGAATTTTACTGTTTCCAGGAAACAAAAAATTAGAATTTGTAGACTCTTAAACTCAGATTGCTGGAAAATAATTGGGCCTTTATTTGTTCCCTTTGGAGAAGAGAAAAAAAAAATCCATTAATTCTCCTGGGAGAATTAAGTCCAGATGGAGAGTAGGTTCTTAGGAATTTCTCACAAAGGAATCAATGGCACATCCTGCCCGCCCCGTCCTCAAGCTAGATCAGCTGCTTCCTGGCCAGGAGACCACAATTATCACATGACTTCCGTGGCACTGGCAGCTCCCCTACATACCTGACCCAACCAATAGCTCATGCTGAGAATGGTGCCTGAGAGGCCCCAGTGAACTGGCAAGGGGCATGGGGCTTTCTTGCTGGAGAGAAACCTGTCCAATGACTTTGCAGTGTGCTCAAGGTTTACATGGGGTTTTCTGGAAAGATAGTGGCAGAGGTGAAAGGCATGTATCTGTGCTTTGCCATTGTCTTTTTCTAGGGCCTTATCCTAGCTCTCTTGCTCTTCACTCTTACCATGACAGAAAATATGGAGCAATCATAGGGACTCTTTTCTTGTATAAGCAGAGATATCATGCACAAATCTGGTGACTCTGAATGTGCAGTGGGAGGGCCTCAAGAGCTCTCATGCATTGAAGGTGGAAAAAGCCCCTCATTACTCACTGTACATCCATCCTCAAACTGCCAGGTATTCATATTATATTTGCATCAGTGTCCTAATTATGTCTTTTGAAACTATACTTTAGCAATAAGAATAAAAGTCATAATCAAAATGTTAGCACTTAGCATGGGAATGATTCTATCAGTCAGGGTTTAGTAAAGAAAAACTGGTTGCTCTAGATAATCCAAATTAAAAAGATTTAATGCAGATGTCAAGAAGTCTATACAACCATTGGAAGACTGGGGAAGCTGAGGTCAGTGAAGCCATGGTGGACAGCCTCAGCCTCAGCTCCCAGCTGAACAGTTTCCTGTTCATTGTCCATTGTCCTTGAACTTCTAGACATTTCTCTTCAACCATCACAGTCTGCAGTGATGAAGGGAGTGGCTTTCTGGTGGAGCCTCTTAGAATCTCATGGCTGTCCACATTTCTGCCTCTAACCCCCTCTAGGCTGTCATTTATTTCAGCCTTCCAAATCTTCAGCAAGGGAAGGGACTTCTTGGTAAACCAACCTGTAAGCATATGGAAAGGGCGTTCTGCAAATATAGCTCCCAACTTCTCTGAAAGACAGAGGAACCCTTAGAAGGGAGAGTTGATGATGCCAAATTGGCAATAAATAACCCAGGACTGAAGCTCAGCTCGGCACCTAACTCCATAGGGCACTCACTTACTTCAGGAAGGGTGCATTTATTCGGTAAGACAGATTAAAGGATCACTTGGTTCATATGGACTCAGACAAAAATGGGCTAAGTCATCTTTAAACAGATTTGACCAAGCTGAGAAATACCAAAGACTTATTATTTTTCAATCAGAAAACACAGCATGGAATAGCAGGAAGAGTACCAGACTGGAAGCCAGGGAACCTGGGATCCAGCTTAGCCTATCCTGAACTTGCTAGCTGGGGAAGCCCTCAGGGCAGTCACTTCACCTCTCTGTAATTCAAGTTTTCTCTTCTATGAAACAAGTAAAATAGTATCTCTCATGCCTCAGAGAATCACCACAAGGTTAACATATGTAGAAATATTTTAAAGTGTAAAAACACCATACCAAAATTAAGGTCCCCATATGAACATGAAGACCTAAGGTTTTCTTGGCTTAGTCTGAAGAAGTTTCCGACACAAGGTTGGATTAGGAAAGATGAAAATGAAATAAAAGTTGGACCGGGGCTGGGGGCAGTGGCTCATGAGCATGTAATCCCAGCACTTTGGGAGGCCAAGGCGGGCGGATCATGAGGTCAAGACATTGAGACCATCCTGGCCAACATGGTGAAACCCCGTCTCTACTAAAAATACAAAAATTAGCTGGGCATGGTGGTACATGCCTGTAATCCCAGCTACTTGGTAGACTGAGGTAGAAGAATCACTTGAATCCAGGAGGCGGAGGTTGCAGTGAGCTGAGATCGCACCACTGCACTCCAGCCTGGGTGACAAGAGTGAAACTCCATCTCAAAAAAAAAAAAAAAAAAAGTTGGACTGGGAACCTTACAGAGTTCACACATGTTTGTAACATTATTCAGATGTGGTGTGCACAAATTGGAGTTATTAGTCCAATATTTTTAAAGAAAAATCATCTTTTGAATGTAGCCAAATAACTTCCTAATTAAAATGATATGATCCTCAGAAGGTTTTTGGGGAGGGGGTAATAGAGAGAGGATCAGAATTAGGAGGATCAAAGTAGAATGCACATATTTGAAAATAAATATAATATTTAGCCAAAGAAAAGTAAAAGCTCTACCTAATCTACAGAAATCCCTAGAAAATAAACCATCTTCTAAGTATATCAGTGCTTTTAAAGAGGATAAATTAGGAGGAAGGGGGGGTAGTTGTCTATGAGAAAAAAATATATAATTTTACAATATTTTATGTTTATTAAAAGGGAGCATGGGTTAAAATCACCATGAGAATTATGTCATCAAACCATCAACAATAGACTGATAGTCTCCCAAAATTCCTGTGTTGAAATTCTAATTCCCAGTATGATGGTATTAGGAGATGGGGCCTTTCATAAGTGATTAGTGATTCATGAATTGGTGAATGAGATTAGTGCTCTTATCAAAGAGATGCAAGAGATCCATTGCAAAAGAAATCAATTGCAGGAGAAGACACAGCGAGAAGACAGCCATTGTCTGTGAACCAGGAAACGGCCTCACCAGATACCAATTCTGATAGTGACTTAATCTCAGCTTTCCAAGCCTCTGTTACTGTAAGAAATAAATTTATGTTGTTTATAAGCCACCCAGTTTATGGTATTTTTGTAACAAAATTTTCTATAACAGCCCAAATGGACTAAGATACCATCCCTAAGTAGGGCAGTCATCCTAAGTAGTTACAACCAACAAAACAAAGGGAAGACTTAATTGAAAAATTTCATTCCTGAGATGTAATAAACCAGGTGAATTTAGTAATGGGAAATGATTCTGTGAGGGACTTTTAGCATTATCACCCTCCAGAAGCATGTCAGAAAAATCTAGAACATTATTCCCTGGGTGGGACAGATTTGGGAGAATGCATGCTACATTATCAGCTCTCTGTCTCTTCCTGGGAGACTGATGCTTCCCAATTCACCACTCAATTCAAAGCGGCAACATACTCCGAAATTTCATCTAACTCTCTTTCTTTCTTTCTTTTTTTCTTTCTTCTTTCTTTCTTTCTTTTTTTTTCTTTCCTTCCTTCCTTCCTCCCTCCCTTCCTTCCTCTTTCTTTCTTTATCTCTCTTTTTTCTTTCTTTTTTTCCCTCCCTTCCTTCCTTCCTTCTTTCCTTCTCTTTTTCTTCTTCCTGAGACAGGTTCTCACTCTGTTGCCCAGGCTGGAGTGCAGTGGCATGATTATAGCTTACTGCAGCCTTGAACTCCTGGCCTCAAACTGTCCTCCCACTTCTGCCTCCTGGGTAGCTGGGTCTACAGGCATCCACCACCATGCCTCGTTAATTTTTTAAAGTTTTTGTAGAGATAGGGTCTCACTCTCTTGCCCAGACTGGTCTTGAACTCTTGGCCTCAAGTGATCTTCCCACCTCAACCTCCCAAAGTGTTGGAATTATAGGTATGAGCCACCATACTCAACCCAGAAAGTGTTTTTATGTAAAAATAAATTATGCAATGGCACCTTATGAACTTCAAAGAAAAAATACTTTCTTTGTGTTGTTCTCATTATATCTGAGAATAAAAATGATGATTAGTTTTCTAAATAAGACATATTCTGTTAATTTACAACTTTTCTCAAAATGGAAGGGTTTAAACTGTGATTAAAAGTAGTAGGTAGAATGTACATCTATGTTCATAGCAGCATTACTTACAATAGTCAAGATTAGCAACTACCCAAGTGTTCATCTACAGATGAATGGAAACAAAAATTGTGTATATATATATATATATATATATATATATGAATATTATTCAGCCTTAAATGGGAATGAAACTCTGACACAATACTACAACATGGATACATCTTGCAGACATGCTAAGTGAAACAAGCAAGCCACAAAAGTGGACTATGAGTCTACTTACATGAAGTGTCTGAAGTAATAAAATGCATAGAAATGGAAAGTAGAATTATGGTTGCCAGGAGCTGAGGAGAGGGGAAAATGAGGAGTTGTTTAATGGGGATAAAGTTTCAGCTGTGACTGATGGAAAAGTTCTGGACATGATTACACAACAATGTAATTCACTTAGCACTACTAAACTGCACACTTAAAAATGGTTAAGATGGTAAATTTTATGTGTATTTTACCACTCTTTTAAAAATTAGTCGGAAAATAGTAAGCCAAAATTTGTTTCTAACTGTGGCTTCCCACCGCCATTTAGGGGGAGTTTTGTCGTGAAATTTTAGGTGATTTACTTAGTCAAATGTTACTGAGTCATGAGTTTGTTTTCCCACGGAAAAATTACTAAAACAAGGGCACGTGGAAACACATAACACTTAAGTCACTTCCAGGGGAGGTATTGCAAAGGTGTGTCCATAAGACTTTTGACTTTGATGAGATTTATAAAAGCTAGGCTGCCTTTTCTTCCTTCTCACTCCATCCCATCTCCCAGGGCCAGCCTGTTCCTCAAAAGAGTGAAAAACATAGGAAAATTACTGCCAATCATCCAGTCAGACTATCTAAAAGAAGTAAAAGAATTATTAAATTTTAGTCAGCCAATACACTGTTCGAGCTTGGATTATAAGTCACTGTTTACTCTCAACTGTGCCTGGCAAAAAAATAGGTGTTCTCATTTTGTTTTCAATAGACAGATGGCGTTTACCATTCTAGAGCTCAAGAAGGAGAGTGATCAAGCAAATAGAATTAAGCACATTTTGAGAAAAGCAACATGATGCACAGCCCTGGGGCAAGACTATGCTGGGCTCAGGACTCGAGTCTGCCATTTACTAGCTGTGTAATCTTGAGCAATTCTCTTAACCATCCTGATCTTCATTTTTTTTTTCCTGTGTAAAATGAAGACATTAATAAACAATGCCTTTCTTGTTAGAAATGTAAAGGTCAAATGTAAAGAAATGTGAAATCCTAAGTCCTGCATGCCTTCTACCACTGGTCTAGTCACGTGTGCCAGCTGAACATTCCCTGGGCTGCAATTAATGTGACTGATGGTTTTATCCCTGGTTTTTCCAGGGAGAAACCTAGACACAGAAATCCTAAAAAATGCCTCTGTGGAAAGGTGGATCCAAAGTGGGTCTTCTAAGGGAAGCTGCAGAATGTTTCTCCCTCAGCCTATAGTTTGACAGAATGATATCAAGATGAAACTCTGAAGACCTGAGGATTTTTCATGGATTTCATTATTCTATTGAAGACCTAAAAAAAAAGTGGCCAATAAATATATTTTTAGAAATTGCTTTAGTATGATTTTTTATTAATTTAAATTAACATTTATTTAGCTAACTACATAAAATCTGTATATAAAAGAGGCAAAAGATTATTCTTGCTCTCAGCCAGACAGTTGCTGATAAGGTAGTTTCGACAGGAATCTCATAGAATAAGAGGGCCCTGACTCAACAACCATCAATATGGTTGGAATGTGGTATTTTCTCTTCCTGCAAACAATGCTTCCCACTTATAGAGTTTATATTCAATGTGGTGTTAATACATAGACCTCATCCAACTATCTCTCTGTGGAATCTGAGTTCCTACTCAAGTCAATATCCTGTAATATGCTAAACAAAAAACCTCCTGTATTAGTTTCCTGTGGCCACTGTAACAAAGTACCACAAACTGGGTGGCTTAAACAACAAGAATGTATTCTCTCACTGTTGTGAAGGTCAGAAGTCCAAAATCAAGGTGTTATCAGGGTCACCCTTCCTTGGAATGCTGGAATCCTTTCTTGCTCTTTCAGCTTCTGGTGGGCCTTTGCATTGGTCTGTGGCAAGATAAATCCAATCTCTGCTAGAGTTTACAAATGGCATTATCCCCTGTGTCTCTGTATTTTTCCCTCTTCTCATACAGATACCAGTCATTAGATTCTTGTATGCCCTGTAAATCCAGGATGGTTTTATCCCAGAATCCTTTTTATATCCCAAATATATCTACAAAGAGTCTATTTTCAAATAAGGTCAATTCTGATGTTCCAGGTTGGAATGGTCTGAATGTTTGTGCACCCCCAAAATTCATATGTTCAAACATTTTTTTTTGAGACAGAGTCTTGTTCTTTACTCAGGCTGGAGTGCAGTGGTGCCATCCTGGCTCACTGCAACTTCCGCCTGCCGGGTTCAAGTGGGTCTCCTGCCTAGCTGGGATTACAGGCGCATGCCACCACTCCCAGTATTTTTAGTAGAGATTGGGTTTCACCATGTTGACCGGGCTGGTCTCGAACTCCTGACCTCAAGTGATCCACCCACCTCGGCCTCCCAAAGTGCTGGGATTACAGGCATGAGCCACCATGGCCAGCCCATATTTTCAAACTTAATCCCCAATATGAGAGTATTAAGAGATGTGGCTTTTTTGTGGGGGGGGGTGATTAACCCATGAAGACAGATTCCTCATGGATTGGATTAATGCCCTATAAAAGAGGCTTCAGGGACCTTGATATTTTTGTTATAGCAGCTCAAATCAACTAAGACACAGATGCATATAAATTTAGGGAAAAATTATTCGACCCACTATACCGCTTTCCTTTTTCACTAATTCCTATTTGATTAATGGTGCCTGTGGTTTATTTAGTGACAACAATATCTATGGTCAATATGTGAGATTCTCAGAAAAGTAAATATAGCCATCAGCAGCCAACAGAAAGTGGGGGGCAATGGAAATCCTACCTCATTCCCCATGTTAGAGAAAAAAATCAATACACAGAGACATGAAATAATACTTTGTGTGTCTGTTTTCCTGTAGCTTCTGTATATGTCAATCTTTTATGCTCAGCTTTCTTCATATCTTATTTTTTAATTTTAGTATAAAAATGAACGTTTTATTGTCTTCGATTTATCATCTTTTTTACATCACTTGTTCTTTGTGTGTATGTGTGTGTTGGATTTACTTTTCTGGAGTGTGAATGCATATGGTGTGTGTGTATGTATGTGACCTAAGTAAGTTTTTCTCCTGAAAATAAAACAACATCAATATTTAAAGATTAGGTTAACAGAACTCACTTTATTAAATGCCTGCTATGTGTCCAGGCCTTGAGCTAAGGAATAAGAACAAAGATGAGTAAAGACCATCCCTGTTCTCAAGCTGTTTGTAGACTACAAGGGAGCCTGCAACCTTGTAGCAAAAAAAAAAAAAAAAAAAAGGAAAGAATCACAAACCATGGAGCATGTTGCACTCAACCGAGGTTCATTCTCACCCATTATGAAGATGCTGGAAGTAATTGGGACTTGGTTGAAGAAAACAGGGAGCTCACTTCTGTTTTGCCTGTGTATCACCGTGACTACCTAGCACCATGGAGAAAGGGATCCCCTTTCAGAGCACAAACTCTGACCAGAGGCCCTTGGCCTATCCTTTGTTTTGCTCTAAACTTTTGTCAAAATAATCATGGATGAAGCTGGAAACCATCATTCTTAGCAAACTAACACAGGAACAGAAAACCAAATATCACATGTTCTCACTCATAAGTGGGAATTGAACAATGAGATCACATGGACACAGGGAGGGGAACATCACACAATGGGGCCTAGTAGGGGGTGAGGGGCTAGGAGAGGGATGGCATTAGGAGAAATTCCTAACATAGATGAGGTGTTGATGGGTGCAGCAAACCACCATGGCATGTGTATACCTATGTAACAAACCTGCACATTCTGCACATGTATCCCAGAACTTAAATTATAATAAAATAAATAAATAAATAACATTTTGTGAATTTGTACTTCTGGAGAAAAGCCCACACAACTCTGGGACATTAGTATGCATCACAAGTAAGATTTTAAAAATAGTTTTAAAAGTATTATTTCTGTTTTTGTTACCTTGTCATTAAATAAGGTTTCTATCTTCCTTGACCCCTCAAGATCAGTGATTTAGCTGCATCTAAATGCCTTCTTGCATTGGATTCTTCCCATAAACCAGACTGCTCATTTCTCTCGTGGATTGGGCCGTCTATGACTGCACATATATAGCTGCTTCAGAATAGAAAGCTACTTTCTCTCTTAGCAAGATATGGCTTTTCCAATATCCCCTCTTGCTTTGCCAAGTTGAATTCCAAAGTTGTGTTAAATCTCAGCTAAATCAGTGCATTTACCTTTCCTGCCTATGGCATTAATTGCACTTTACCCCTGCTATTATTTTCCATTTAACTTCTTAGACTTCCTAATTCCTTCATGTATTCTAGGATACCATTTGGATATGGAGATATTATGGAAATGACGTAGAAAGGGAATGAACTTCAGCACTCCAGGTCAGAGTTACTTGGCTACTTTTAAGCTTTTATTTTTGCACCTTCTCTTTTGGTCCTTGGGAGCCTTGGACAATAAGCTGTTGTCCACTTACATTTCTGAATTATACTTACATGAATCTGGTGCCAGAGAAAGTTCTATGGTAAAGAATTGAAACCGATTACCCCACTGTTTACAATCAGAGCTGGTGACTAATGAGGGTGCCTCTACTGACTCCTATCCCAATTGCTAACCTTCCTCAGAGGAGTAAAGTTCATTAAGACTGAGTATCTTCCAGACTCCTATTTCTTCCACATAAAACTACACGTTTTGTGAAAAAAATTGGATCAGGAATTTTACTCTCTCAGGCATTAACTAGGAATTCACTTTAAGAAAAGTGCAAGGAGAGGGGACAGAATGAAAATTATGTTACCCTTTGGATGGGCTTATGAAAGGCCTATTTACTCACAGAATATAAGAAGTGGAATGTGTATATTATCAAAAAGCAAACTGGAGTCAGCCATGAAGTTGTGAATATAAGAGAGGGGATTCTCCATCTTATTTTGTTTTTCTTTTTAACTTAAGAGCCAATTTTGCTAAGGAAGTCAAAATCCCTGTCTGCCTGGCCCATCATACTCGGATGTATGTAGAAGGTAGACAGACAAGACACATGACAATGGCATAGATGCTCTTGGGTTTATGTCTGTCAAAGGGGGAGAAATTGTTCTTCTAAGATCCAGACTTTGAAGGCAAATAAACCAAAATATCAGTCCCAACCCCACCTCCTCCTCATTGTGTGGTCTTTAGTAAGTTTCTGAAAATGTTTAAGCTTGGCTTTGTCAGCTAGAAAGTGGCAATAATCATTTAACCCATAAGTACCAGGTCCTGGCTGGATCAGTTGGCATGCTAAAAAAAAGGATAACTGAAGAGGGTTTAATCAAGAGTTCATTCAGGGTATGGACAAAGCTAAGGAACCCACTAGAAGCAGTGAGGCACCCAGGGACTAGTGGTGGTGAAGGCCATCCCCACCATCAGGCCTGTAGGGTTGGGGGAGGTGGGAGCTCTTATCAGAGCACTGGGGAATCTGCACAAGGGAGACATTACTCAGCAAGAGCTGCTTCAGTGAGGGATGCTGCCACCGCCACTGCCACATCACTGCCTGGCCAGGTGGGGGTGGAATAAACCCCACTAAGGCTCTTTCCTCTTGGTTTCCATTCCCATGGCAATGTGCTCCATTGGCTACACTTGACATAAAGTCAGAGGACAAAGGAAGAGAGTGGCCAAGGAGGTGAGTTTCCTTTGCACAAAATCAGGTTAGAAAAGGATGAAGAGTGGATATGGAGGAGCAAATAGATAATTTTCAGCATCTCTCTGTATTAGATGATTGTTTGCCCAGTATCCCTTCTTTTCAGGCAACGTTATGCCTCACTCCATAAAACTTGACTGAGGCTGAAATAACATTTACCCCTCTCCAATGACCAGGACCAGAGAACTTCATCACCCTACCCTCTAGCAAATCAATCAAATTCAACTTTGAGATTTAATGCAGAGTTTCTGGAAAATAGATAATCTCTTTTTCATTTGGATTTTGAGCCATATGGATGTAGACTTGGGCCAAACAACAGTCATCTTTCCAATTATATAGAAAGAACTAGCCTGACAGCAAAGACAATGCAAAAAGAACACAGAAGAGTCCAGGAATAGCGAGAAAGAGACAGGTCCATGGTGACTTTGTTTGAGGCCCTTTGTTTAATTATATCTAAAGGCAGTTATGCTTTTTAAAATTTCATTAATATGCTTTTTAATATCCTACATTGGAAGAGTGGAAAAAGTTAATAAGAAAATGTGAAGCACCCAGAGGTTAGCAACAACAGAAAGTCTCTATGATATCAGAAATGGAGCTCAAAGGGAGGCGGTGGCACTACGGGATTCTCTGAGTTGGGGCCTCAGCAGGACCTGGAATCATGGAGAAGGAACTGCTTAGGAAATGCCAAGGCTGCCAGGCTGGAAGCATGGCAAAGACTGCACAACAGGAACCGAAACCAGAGAAGAGATGCTACCTCAAGTACAGAGAGTGAGAAGAAACAGTCTGGCTTCTCCTTCCCTTCTACCCTTTGGATGCCCGCTCCTCTGTCTTCACTTAGCTAAACCTCATTGTGAGACTAACATTCAGAGCTGAACAGAAAAAGGGGCAAGATATGGCTTTCAGAGCAAATGGGTAATACACATGGTCAGGACTTATTCGTTCTCTTTTCCTCTTTCCTTCCAAAATGCATTACAAACTTTAGTGAAAGATACACAGTTTTTTTTCTCAAATCTCAGAGAATGGGGGTCAGGTTATTTTCTGCTTAGAGACTTGAGTGGGTTACCACATAAGACAAGGCAATTTGGTCTGATATTCAAGTTCATTTAGACTATTGCCATAATTTATGGGCATGAAATAACATGATAGAAAAAATGTAAAGGTAAATTGAAATCCAGTCACATTAGGCTACTTGCTCTTTTTGATTAGAGTATATTTTGCTGCACTTGCTAATAATATTCCTTCTGCCAGGCTTACCGCTTTCTTCCTCACTTTTCTTTGCTGAGATTTTACCTTCACATCACAAATTAAGTGCTATTCCTTCAAGAAACATACTGGTTTGCCCAAACTTCATTGTATCTCTCCCTTCTTAAACTCTTAGATCATTCTCATGGCACTTAACACATTAGATCTTGTGTTTTAGATATTGAAATTTTTATCATATGCTTTGATAATAGATTGTGATTTCTGCAAAGGCAGAGTGCTTTCCTCAACTTTGTAACCTTTGGGGTGGGTTTAAATGATCTCTTATACCTACTAGGTGTTTGATAAATGTTTGTTGTAGCAGATGAACACCTGAAACAGTAATTCAGAACCTTAGGTTCTAGTAGTTTCTATGTCACTTTAGTGTGATTTGCAGAATGGCTCACCTAAGCTTTTCATTATGAGTTCAGACTAGATGAATTCCAAGGTCCCTCCTGGCCCTTTCAATTCCCCAATTTCAAGTAGAATTTAGAAGAAAAAATTTATAAGCAGCAATTTTATAGTTCTATTATGGAATTTCTGCTTGGGGAAAGCTAACATTTCATGATTTCATTCTTGCTGGATTCTTTCTCAAGATTTTCCATGGAGCTGAAATTTACCCACAACCTTGAGAAAGAAATGCACATGCTTCATGATCCTCACTCCACTTTCTCGTCTTTAATGCTTTTCCTCTGATGCTTGCTCATTTCACACCCCAAAAGCAACTCATTTTATAAACGTTTTACAGTGCAGCAAGCAGTAAAGAATAAGAAATTATGGAATATTATATCCTATGAAGAAACACTGCTCCTAATGCATCCACAAAGAATCAAGCTCATAATTGCTGGTTTGTCAATTATAATGGTAAAATATATATTTATATACTACATATGATATGATGGATGCTATTGGAGTGAGTTTGGCATATTTATTTATTTATTTATTTATTTATTTATTTTATGGTACTCATCCATGTTTCTGTTTATATATAGGATAACAAATTCAGGAACAATGGGAAAGTAATATATGAAACCTTAATAGGAAATACAATAGAGATTACAAAACACTACCATTTGATTTTTTATGCAAATACTTCAATATTCCAGTATTTTTACTCACTTGTTAAATAAAGCACACGACTCGAAATGCTAAATAATTCTGTTAGTCTAAATCTTTTAAATAAAATGTTGGTGAAAAACCAAAATTGTTTAGGAAGGTATGTATGACCTTGTTTATTATCTATCATAGACATCAAGATGATCATAGTTAATACCAATTTAAGCTTTACAGAATACTGTTTTAGGCCCAATATTGATATATTAAATGAAGGTATCAGAGAATCTTGTATTTATGGCATCAGTTTATAAAGATCTATTCAAAACCACTTTTGTCGAAGTTTAAACACTGGAACAAAAGTCAAATTGTTTCTAAATGAGACACAAATGATTCTTGCTAACAGTACAAATTTTGTCCCATGGGTAATACTATTGTCTTTTTCTTTTTTAAAACAATTATTTCGATTTTTTTTTTAGATTCAGGGAACACATGGGCAGGTTTGTTAGCTGGGTATACTGTGTGATGTTGAGGTTTAGGGTACAGATGATCCTGTCACCCAGGTAGTGAGCAGAGTCCCCACTAGGTAGTTTTTCAGCTCTTGTTCCCGCTCCCCATCCTACCTCCCCAGTGTCTATTATTCTCATGGGTCCTCAGGTATTACTATTTTCAAGTTTTTTTCTTTACATGAAACTACTGAAAGCAAAAGCATGTCATGCTTATAGGTTACTGTGTACATTCATCATTCTATGAACAAACATCTTAAGTAATTAAGTAATATATTAAGGCCATAAACCAACTCCTTATCTCCTATCAAAAGACTACTGTTATTCAATCATCTAGAAAATTCATTTTAGGCAGGACGCAGTGGCTCACGTCTGTAGTCTCAGCACTTTGGGAGGCAGAGGTGGGTGAATCATGAAGTCAGGAGTTCGAGACCATCCTAACCAGCATGGTGAAACCCCGCCTCTACTGAAAGTACAAAAATTAGCTGGGCGTGGTGGCGTGTGCATATAATCCCAGCTACTCAGGAGGCTGAATCAGGAGAATCCCTTGAACCCAGGAGGCAGAGGTTGCAGTGAGCTGAAATTGTGCCATTGCACTCCAGCCTGGGCGACAGAGAGAAACTCTGTCTTAAAAAATAGAAAATTCATTTTAATGGGTTATGTTACAGGGTTGAGGTCAGCCTACAGACACAAAATAGGTTAACTTGATTTTTTTTTCGTATCAGGTTTTAATTTTTTCATTGGAACAGGATTTGGGGGTGGGGACACTAAATGTGACAGGGTGCAACAAATTTACATTTTATCAAAATAAAGTTCTTAAAGAATACAATGATAGCATGATAGCATATGCTTTAACTCTTATAGCACAAACCCTCATATTAATTGATGGTCACAGAAAAATACTTTAATGCTTTAAACGGAAGTTTTAAAATACATCAATGACACAAGTTTCAAACAAAATGCAGTGATCAAAATACTTAACTGTCCTTTCATCAAGCTTTTACAAACACAATCAGTCTTCGCTGTCTGAGCAAATCAGTTTTAGTTTCTTCGTGGTCCTCCATCTGTCTTTTAACATGACACTAGTCCAGTTGTTGAATTTATAATGCAATAGTATTTTAGAATATTTCCCTCTCCATATTTCCTCACGCCAGATCTCAAATCCTTGTCTTCTTCCCAAAGCCATGTCTGTCTTTTTTTCAGCTCTGTTCCCCGCCTCCCATCCCACCTCCCCAGTGTCTATTATTCTCATGGGTCCTCAGGTATTACTATTTTCAAGTTTTTTTCTTTACATGAAACTACTGAGCAAAAGCATGTCATGCTTATAGGTTACTGTGTACATTCATCATTCTATGAACAAACATCTTAAGTAATTAAGTAATATATTAAGGCCATAAACCAACTCCTTATCTCCTATCAAAAGACTACTGTTATTCAATCATCTAGAAAATTCATTTTAGGCAGGACGCAGTGGCTCACGTCTGTAGTCTCAGCACTTTGGGAGGCAGAGGTGGGTGAATCATGAAGTCAGGAGTTCGAGACCATCCTAACCAGCATGGTGAAACCCGCCTCTACTGAAAGTACAAAAATTAGCTGGGCGTGGTGGCGTGTGCATATAATCCCAGCTACTCAGGAGGCTGAATCAGGAGAATCGCTTGAACCCAGGAGGCAGAGGTGGGTGAATCATGAAGTCAGGAGTTCGAGACCATCCTAACCAGCATGGTGAAACCCGCCTCTACTGAAAGTACAAAAATTAGCTGGGCGTGGTGGCGTGTGCATCTAATCCCAGCTACTCAGGAGGCTGAATCGGGAGAATTGCTTCAACCCAGGAGGCAGAGGTTGCAGTGAGCTGAGATGCCTGCCACGCTGAAAGCTTGGCAAAGAGAGAGGCAGAGGAAATCGAGCATCCAGCTGGCAGCCACGGCCTCGGCCTCGGGCACCAGGCCCGCGTCCTCCTCTTCCTCCTCGGGGGCCCCCACCTGCACCTGGCACTCGAGCAGTTCCTGGCATTCGAACTGCTCCTCGTCGTTTCTCTCTGTTTCTGCCATCTGCTCCTCGGTAGGGTCGGTATCCCTACCACCCGCCGGCATATTTATTAAAATTTATTTTTATGAAAAAAGATTTTTTAAAAAGTCTGCTCTAAGCAGTTACATGAAAATGGATAAATACAAAAGCAAGCACAAGAGTATTCAGTAGAGAATTTTGAGGCTGAACAATCAAGTTTCAGGCAAATCTTGTGTGGTTCATAATTTTAGCCCTTTATTATGCAAAGCTGCCAATTCAATTTTACAATGCAAGAAATGTTTGGCGTGATTACCAAGTTATATTTACTGTTCTGCGGATCTACTAAAAGATGCACTATCTTGAAAGAGTCTGTTCAAATTACCTTTGAACACACTTTTAGATCCTCTTTGGTAAGCAAAAGTTGACAGATGAAAATGTATTCTTTCTTAACTGGCATCAGCATGTGAAACTTTAGAAAAACTGGTAGAGCAAATGATGATTCAGTTGCAGAGCCAAATAATTTCCAAATCAACAAATTCAAACAGAGAAAAAAAGTTGCTGATCTTAGATGAATTGCAACATGTTGCCACTTCCTTTCACTTGTGTCTTGGTAGAAAAACTCTCATATAGAATTTTTCCCACCCATCAGAAGAAAGTAGTTATTATCTCAATTTCCTATGTCCTCTTCTGCATCTCACCTTCTGAGGAGATAAATATTAGAATCTTAAAGTATCCAGAGCTAAACCCAGAGACAAGGGGTTGGGATGCAAGTTGGAAAAACTGGGAAAGTATTAAATTCTGGACCTCTCTTCCCCCTCTGGCTTCTCTCTCACCTCTCTCACTCTGTCTGTCTCTCTCTCTACCTTCCTTCCTTTTTCTAAAAGAAGCCCTTGAAAGAGTTTTATGTATTTGCAGAATCAAATTTCTCTCCTCTCTTCTTCTCTCTTCAGTGCACTCTGTTCAGGCTTTTGTTGTCATCTCTCCACTAAAACTGTTTTAGTCAACATCGTCGATGACCTCAATGCTACTAACACCAAAGTTCGAGTTTCAAGCTTTGTCTAACTCAACTACAGCAGCATGAAACACAATTTATTACTCTCTACTCCTTGAAGCATTGTCTTGTCTTCCAGGAATATACACTGCCAGTGTTCCTTCTCTTATTGCCTGCTCTTTTTCAAGGTTCCTTGCTGGCTCCTCTTTTTCTTTCTGACAAGTAGAAGTATTTCATGGCTCAGGCCTTGAAACTCTTCCCTTATCTATCTAACTATCCATTCACACTCACTTTCTTCATGAGTTCATCTAGTCTTGTGATAACTTCTAAATACATAACTTTAGTCTCAGCCTCTTTCCTGAGATATAGACTCAGAGATCCAGCTGACTACTGGATGTGTCCACTTGAATGTTCAATGGCCATCTCAAAGTCAACATGTCCAGAACCAGGCTTCTATATTCAATCCAGCCTCCCCAAATTTGCTTCTGCTCAGCCTCCCCCAACTCAGTGGATGGTGATACCATTGATCCAGTCAGGACAAGGACAAGAGTGAAGTAAGCCAACCACTTAGGCACAAACTTTAAGGCATTCAGAGCATCAAGGAAGTGCTGACCTTGCTTTTGCATGGCTATGCAAGGGCCACCTTAAATTTTATGCCCTTAACATCTCACTTAGCTCACCCTAGTACCAGCCCTGCTTCTTCTTGCTCAGCATCATCCTTTATGCCTCTGTTACTCTCACTCTCTCTTCCAATCTACCAAGATATCCTATTGGATCTACCTTCATTAATATTAAAGTGTTTGATCCAGTTATTGAAGAAATAATTAGATATATCAAAAGTAACGGAAGAGTTTTTATAAAAATATAATTCTTGTCCTAAAGAAGAAAAACCGAAAATCTGCTCTTATTTTCACAAAGGCAGGGAACTAATAGAAGATAGACATACTGTTTCATGGTGTTTAAAAAAAACTAATAGTCTTTGATTTTTAGACCAGTTTTAGGTTTTCAGAAAATGTGAACAAAATATATGGGGTTCCTGTATACTGTCTTCCACCATCAGCCTCTGCTTTTTCCTATTATTAACATTTTGTGTTGGTGTGGCACATTTGTTACCCTTATTTGAACCAATATTCATGCATTATGATTAACTAACATCCACAGTTTATATTAGGGTTTAATCCCTGTGTTTTATGGTTCTATGGGCTTTGCTAAATGCATTATGTCATATATTTCCCATAACAGTATCTTAAAGAATAATTTCACTGCCCTAACAATCTTCAGGGGCTTATTTCCCCTCAGCTAGCAGTGACATCTTTAGGTACAAGTACACACCACCTATGACAACTTAATTTATTGCCTTCTAGGCAAGCCAGGGCAGCGACTAAAGACAGTGACAATGTCACCTATCATCCATTCAGGAGCCTGTGTTTGGTGCAGAGCCCAGGGTTCCTAGGTCCAGCCTATATGCTCCAACGGTGGTTTCCTACACTCAAAGACAGTGAACTTCCAGACACATCACAAACGCCCTGTGCTCTGCAAAGCTGTCCTGATTCCTCCTAGCAATATGAGTTGCCACATTTTCTTTATTCTAAGGTGTCAGGCACATGATCACGGTGTTCATCAGGCTATCTGATCCTCTGATTATATGTCAGTCTCCCAGACTAGATCAGGGGCTTTTCGAGGGCAGAAGTTCTGTCTTAGATATCTGTGTCTTCCTCAGGGCCTGTACTTGCCATTTGTTGATGATATGAAAAGAGTTGGGGTTATGAGGGGGAGGAAGAAGGATAGTGGAATGAATAAAGGGAAAAGAGGGAAAGAAAAAAGACAGGGAGATAGGGAAGGTGTTTGTGCACATGCCCTCGGTCACAGGTCACTATGGGTGGGCACAGGTGTTCAGCACCAGAATGACAGGAAGATGAGCAAGAGAGGGCATCTCTGAGTCAGGGCTGGTGCATTTCTCACACCCAACAATCCAGCCACATCACTGACGAATCTGGGATGTTGTACTTTTCCCCACCAGCAGCCCTAGTTGCACATGACAGACTATTGCCTGCTATTGCACTGACTTCATATAGTCCTAGGACCTCAGGGTTAATGAGTTCTCGGTTACATGGAACAGCTTTGTTTGATAGGTTACTCTAGTTTTATATGTAAGAAAACTTGATGTTCTTATATTATTTAATATATTGATTTGCTACATTGTATAAAAAGACAAATAAATGAGACTTCTTTAAACTGTCTTAGAAGAAGTCTCAAGTCTCCTGTTGCTCTCAAACCTCAGTGTGGACAGGCAGTTCATGACATTTGTTGTCCATAGTGTACTTGCTTGGACAATTTCTCAATTTCCAAACAGCAATGATGTTTTTTGCAACAAATAAATTACAAAACAAAATATTTCACATTTTGTCCGTCTGATAGAAATCTTTGTGGTCCTAAACAACTAAAGCTCCTTAGTTTAAATTGGAAGTATTATTAAGGAAAGTTGAAATTGTATGAAAGTGATTAAATTGAAGATTCAAAAATGTGTCTATATTTGGGAATATTGATTATGATTTTAATGTTAACTTTTTTGATCTGATACCATTTCCAAAAATGTAACCTACAGAAATACTAAAACATATGTGCAGTTATAGGTTAAAAGAATATGATGAAATTATTGGCAGTAGGGCAAAATTTAAAACAATTCAAATGGTTTTAAAAGATGATTAAATAACTATATTTAATGATGAGTACGTAGTAGGTTAAAAAAGGAATTATTTTGAATAATAAGAAAAATAAAGATTCTAAGATACATATTCAGTGAAGAAAAGTTTCAGGAACACACGTTTGCTATCATTTCATTTTTGCAAAACAAACAAACAAGAATAAAACCAAAAGCTACACATGCACGCATGCACACACACGCACACACACACACACTGCAAGACACTTGTGAATCGAAGGGGGTAGTGTTAGTATTCACACAGGAACCATCAGCATGATATAGGAGTGTCAAGAAAACCAGGATCTATAACCACCTTAATTTAATGGACTTTATATTCTGTATTATACCTTACTATCTATAATAATAAAATTAAATATTCCATACTTAAATTATCTATAAAAAATAAATTGAGTAAACTGTAATCTTGGATCTCAAGTCCAGTTCCTCTAGTTCTCTCAGAACTATCTCCCTTCATTTCAAAGTTCATGGATTGATTTTTGGTTTTCCTAAAATGTACCTCTGTATTTTAAATGTACACATCACCAGGGCATTCTCTTTTCTTGCTCTCTTATTATTAGAACATACATTTAACCCCTTCTGACAATCTAGCCATTGTAAACCTCCAAGCTTTATCAACTGTCATCTTCCAAGTATTCACAGTGCAGATTTCTGGTATTACAATGGCCTTAAATTACGGTGTCTATTTACATGGATAAAGAGTGACCACTGTCTTTGGCTGGTTCCTGTTGATAATGAGTTTCTTGGATTTCTTTGAAAATAATGAGGTCAAGGCAGGGGTCTTCACTGAATTCCCACATGTGCTTGGTTGCAAGCCACACTCAGGTGACAGACAGTCTTGCAGTTTGTGCTGTTGGTCACATGAAGACTGGGAAATAAAGTGCATCAGATCAAAATAAACTTATATTTTATTTCAGCTCAAAGACCTTTGGAAAACAATGATATCCCATAATATATATACTTAGTGATATTACAGATTATGTTCTTAAAAGAAACTTATTTCTCTTGCAAAACAAAACAACTCGAGGCACATGCATTATGAATATTGGGTCAGTAGCATTATCTTCCTATTCAAAGACTAGCATATAATTATCAAGAACAGAAATGTAAAAAACATAAACAGCTTGATGATAGAATTGGTACACGTTTATTATTAGAACATACATTTAACCCCTTCTGACAATCTAGCCATTGTAAACCTCCAAGCTTTATCAACTGTCATCTTCCAAGTATTCACAGTGCAGATTTCTGGTATTACAATGGCCTTAAATTACGGTGTCTATTTACATGGATAAAGAGTGACCACTGTCTTTGGCTGGTTCCTGTTGATAATGAGTTTCTTGGATTTCTTTGAAAATAATGAGGTCAAGGCAGGGGTCTTCACTGAATTCCCACATGTGCTTGGTTGCAAGCCACACTCAGGTGACAGACAGTCTTGCAGTTTGTGCTGTTGGTCACATGAAGACTGGGAAATAAAGTGCATCAGATCAAAATAAACTTATATTTTATTTCAGCTCAAAGACCTTTGGAAAACAATGATATCCCATAATATATATACTTAGTGATATTACAGATTATGTTCTTAAAAGAAACTTATTTCTCTTGCAAAACAAAACATAAACAGCTTGATGATAGAATTGGTACACGTTTATTATTAGAACATACATTTAACCCCTTCTGACAATCTAGCCATTGTAAACCTCCAAGCTTTATCAACTGTCATCTTCCAAGTATTCACAGTGCAGATTTCTGGTATTACAATGGCCTTAAATTACGGTGTCTATTTACATGGATAAAGAGTGACCACTGTCTTTGGCTGGTTCCTGTTGATAATGAGTTTCTTGGATTTCTTTGAAAATAATGAGGTCAAGGCAGGGGTCTTCACTGAATTCCCACATGTGCTTGGTTGCAAGCCACACTCAGGTGACAGACAGTCTTGCAGTTTGTGCTGTTGGTCACATGAAGACTGGGAAATAAAGTGCATCAGATCAAAATAAACTTATATTTTATTTCAGCTCAAAGACCTTTGGAAAACAATGATATCCCATAATATATATACTTAGTGATATTACAGATTATGTTCTTAAAAGAAACTTATTTCTCTTGCAAAACAAAACAACTCGAGGCACATGCATTATGAATATTGGGTCAGTAGCATTATCTTCCTATTCAAAGACTAGCATATAATTATCAAGAACAGAAATGTAAAAAACATAAACAGCTTGATGATAGAATTGGTACACGTTTATTATTAGAAACTGCTCAGTGCCATGCTTGACACAAGGTGGAACTCCACTATGAGATGGTGAGAAACCAGGGTGCCATGGTTACAGACAAGGACTCCAGGTGCAGACTGCTTGCTTCAAACCTGGACAAGTAGTGTGAATTTTGGCAACTCTCCTGTATTGCTCTTTGCCCCAGTTTTTTCACCTAAAAACTAAAAGTAAAAACAAGGTTATTGTGAAAATTAAATGAATTAAAGTAAGCAGAGTGCCTACAACAACACCCCCAGGCACACGGTCAGCACTGAGCATGTTTTTCATTATTACTCTTAATGAGGTAAGATGAGAACACAGGCACCAGCCATGAGCTGGGTTCCTCTGGCACAGGCATCAGAGACCCTACTTTTAACATCCTCCATTCATTCATTTGACCCTGATAAGGGAGGAGTCTCATGGGAGAGGAGCAAGCATCCACCTTGGGGCCAGACACCCATGGTCAAAGTTGAACTCCACCACTGTTCAGCTGGGTGACTTTGGGCAAGTGACTTTCCCTCTCTGATCCTCAGCACAATGACAGGTCTATGAGGATTGTAGGAGCCGACAGAAAAATGTGTGTCTTAGTTTGAGTTTCCTGGAAGTAGATCCTGAGGAAAAGATTCAAATACAAAAATTTTATTTGGAGATGACTCTAGGACAGTAATTCTACTGCCAGTTCTTCCTTAGGGTGGTAATCCCAGGAAACACCAGTAGAGGAGTGGGGAACTGAGACAGGAAAGGAATGCAGCAGTTAAAGGGACCTTCATCAAGAAAGTTTCCCCTGTGGCAGCCAGGACTCAGCCCTGCCAGGTACCTCTGAGAGACAGCACAGAACATGTGTCTCAGAGTCATCCCACCCAGAGCAAGGGAGCTGGGGTATTTATCCACCAATACCCACCAGTCACTCCTCAGGGCTCCTTCCAAGGACATGATTCCTCCAGAATGCCCTGCCTGCACTGCAAGGGTCAGACCTGGGGTTGAGGGCAGGGGCCCTGACAGCACCTCCAGCAATGAGCAGGAACACAGCCTGGTGTGGAGAGTTTCAGTCACTCAGTGACTCCAACACACACACACACAACACAACACACATCACACACCACTCTCCAACCCCAACAAAGTGTGTATGTACATACACATACATGCATACATGACTGTTACCCACTTAGATCCTGGTGAATCCACGGGATAGATGATAAGGCGGGAATCAGAGGGAAGAGCAAATTAAGGGGAGTGAAGGTCTTAGGAACAAAATGCAAATTTAGGCAGAAAATCAAGGGGGAAGAGGAGTGGTCTGGACACCAAATGCCTGCTGGGTGGCACCTGCTCTACATACACTGTCACTAATTCTCCAAGCAGCTTCGTGGGGTAGAAGAAATTCCCCTCAATTTACAGATGACAGAAATGTAGTTCAGAAAACTGATTTTACTAATGTCTCAAGCAAGTTAGTGGGTGATAGATATGGACTCCCAGATCTTTCTGTCCACAAAGCCTACAAATTCTCCCTTGTTAGGCAGGCTGGGTACCAGGCCCTGCTTCTGGGCTCTGCTCCTTTTCCTGCTAGGCAATCATGGCAGAATTGACAAAAACATTTTCCCCCTTCACCACCTGGAGCAGAGCCAATGAGAGGGGCTGGGGAACAGGCCATGAGGCCCTGCACCCACCATTCAATGTGTTCAGGATTGTGGTCCCTCAGAACTCTTGCACCACATGGTGGCATCACTCGTGGTGTCTGGGTGGCTTCTGAGGTTGCATAGGATCCAGTAGAGGCCACTGGCTGTGCTGTCATATCCTAAGAGGCAGCCAGGCAGGTTTGGGTCTCTTGGCTGCTTCAGCACCAGAGGATGGACAGTGCCCATGCACTGAGGCCCTGGGAGAATGGGAGGAGGGAAAGGAACGGGCAGAATGGAGTGATGTAGGGTCCATCCACCATGTCCCTGGATGGAGAGACCCCTGTTCTCATAGTGGCCCCACACCAGGACCATCACCGGCACTCATGAAGATGCCAGCCTCCATTTATATGTCCTTATCTGACAACTCCTTCCCATTTTCATCCTGGAGACAAGACCTCTGAACACACTAGCTCTGAGGGCACCTGAGTGTAACCTGAGACAGTCCCTGAAGACTTTTCATCCAAGCAGGATCCCTCCCTTGCCATCTCCAGACCTGCCCCACAAGCTCCCTCCCTGGTCTGGCTCTTGTTCACTCATTCCAGGAAGCCTTCTACAGTCATCTCTAAAACGTATCTGACTGTCCCTCCTTTATCCAGCACCTTCCATGGCTCCCCAGAGCCCTCCAGATCAAGTTCAAGTTCTTTGATCAGACACTTGATCTCAAGCTGCATTCTACCTCCTGAATTAAGATCCCGAAGAAGCCCACCTTGCTCATCACAAGTGCATCAAAAGTCCCAAAATCTTGAACGTGGTCTTGGCCTTGAGGAAGTCATCAACACCCTGACTAGAGAGGGTGCAGTGCTGCTGCAGGATGATGGTGTCTGAAGTTGTGCAACAAGTCACAGGCCCTGTAGATGCACCACCCCTCAGGAATGGGTACACTGGTGGCAATATATTCACTGGATTCCTGCAGGGTGAGGCTGGGGAGAGGAAGCAGCTCCATAACACATATGAAACCCTGGAAGCACTTCCCAGCCAGAATCTCAGGACCACGTTACATGCAGAAATGGGTGCCCTCTGAGCACGCTTCTCTCTGCCTCCCACTCTGAGCTCCCTCCAGGCCCCACATGCCCCATCCTAGACCAGGGCTTGGAGCCCAGCAGGTGTTCAGTCCATGGTGTTGACTGCTCCCTGGGCCAGGAGAGCGCTTGGTGGCTCTGGGACTCCTCCTGTGGAACCCCTGCCTCTGCCTCGGGACCTCCCAATTCCCATGGGAAGCCCCCATGGCTCTGGATTGCCCCACCTGCCCTGGGACCCTCCAGCCCCATAGGCCTTACTTGATGCCTTAGCCCTCCCAGAACATGACATGTTTCTCAGAATGTGGCTATGTCCAGGGCCATCTGTGGATGTTTGCTGGGGACCTCTTACTGCTCTGCCTTTATGATCTGTAGGGCAGGGCCAAGAGGAGAAACAGCCCAACCTCAGAATAGACAAAAGGCTCACTGCCACAAATGGCAACCACCAAACAGTCAGCAGTGCTTCTGGAAGGAAAGAGGTTTCATTCTGCAGAAAGCTCCTTGTTTGGCTTCTTTCTGAAGCCAGGGAGGGGTACCAAGCCCTGCTTACCTGCGGTGCCTACGTTACCATCTGTGCCTAGGATGTGCAACGTGCCTCTGCTCCCACTACAGGGTTGACGTTCCCTCCAGCTGGAGACCTGGGCTCCTGACATCGCCTGGCCTGTTTGTCCTGCTCTGGATGAGCGTGGAAAGGCTGTACCTGGTATTTTCCTAGGTCCTTGGTTTCCCCCTTCTAGACATCCGGCAGGAGTGACCTTGCCCAGCCCCATACCTGAAAGGGGACTCCCTTGAGGAGCAGCCGAGAACCGGGACTCCCCTCCCACGATTCAAAGAGTGGATGAGTGCTCAGCATCGGGAACTGTGATCTAGACCCATTTTTTCATTTAGGTCACCAAGAGAAAACCCCTAACCCCTGAGCTAGGGATGGTGCAAGTTCAGGCATGAGATTCTCTTCCAGCAATGTGATGCTTGCAGGGACAGGCCGAAACCTGGTGACCGGGTCTGCTGTCCTCTGGGTAAGGACAGTGTGCCACTCACCCTCTGAGAGGCAGGTGGTGCCAGGCCACAGCACTGGGTGCCTGTACCACTGGCTCTGCAGACACCAGTCATGGAGGTCCTCCCCTCTCCACATTACCTTCTTGCTGCTCCTAGATTTCTTCTAGTCATTAAGCACTTCCAGTCATTTATCTGTGCATCTGATCTGACATTTTTGTTGTCAGATGAAACACAATAAAGTAAGCTGAGCCACCAGGATTCCTGGAGGGGACCTTTGGATGTTGGGTCTTGGGCTCCAGGGCACTGATGGGACTGAACCAGAAGGAGCCAGGGAAGGACAACACTGGGGCTGAGCCCCTATGACACAATGGTCATTGTTGGCCTGGCCTTATGGCCCCAAGACACACTGTCCTCAGGCCACAGACACCATGGGCTTTGGCTAGGTCCCAGCCTCCCAATAGTGTCCTGGCACTAGCGGGTGCTGAGCCCTGGGCCACAATGACAGTTCTGGGTTTGGGGTTTGGTAAAACCACCTCAGGGACAGAGTTCTGGGGTTGGGTTTGGCAGGAACTATGGCAACTCCCAGGGATGGTGTGTCACTCCTACTTGCCACCAAATGTGCACACAGGCTGTCTGCTGAGACCAGCCAATCTTACTGGACAGAATGGAGGAAGTCAGGGAACAGGCAGAGTGGACAGCTGGGGTGCAGGGAGAGGCAGATGCATGTTGGGAGGTCGTGCCCTCTGCAGGATCTGAGAAAGTCCAGTACTGAGATGGGACAGTGCTACCCAGGGTGGGTGGACTCCAGGTGCACCCTCAGTGCACTGGGCAGGTCTCAGTCCAGTTCCTCTGGACCCTGGCTGGGTGATGTGGTCACTCCCTGGGGGGCTACTGTCAGACCCTGGCCACCCACCCTGGGAAGCACCGTCCCATCCCAGGACTGGACTTTCTGAGTCCTAAGACAGGACAGCGCTGCCCAGGCCTGACAGACTGGGAGGACCTGTTAAGTCCTCCATCCCTAGACCAGCCTCCCAACAGCAGGGACAGTCTCCTACCTTTACCTTCAGGGCACTGACTGATCCATCTCATTCTAAGGCAACCAAGGCAGAGCTGAGGACCTGTGCCAGGCTGGGAGCCAGTCCCCTCCCTAAATGGGCCTGAGGGAAGCCTCATCCCTGTCCCAGTGCACTGCAAGTTTCAGCCCAGGAGACACACAGGGAAGGGAGGATGGGGCCTCCCCGCTGGCTGACCTTGGAAAAGTGGGACCTGGGAGAAGAGGGAGCACAGGGCTGGCAGGGGATGCTCCAGGCCCATGGAGAGCTCGGGCTGCACCAAGGGGCTGCCTCTCCTGGGCTGGAGGCTGTGCCCTCTGCAGGATCTGAGGAAGTCCAGTACTGAGATGGGACAGTGCTACCCAGGGTGGGTGGCCAGCGCCTGACAACAGTCCCTCAGCAAATGACCACATCACCCGGCCAGGGTCCAGGGATCCTGGGCCAAGACCTGCCCAGTGCACTGAGGGTGCACCTGGAGCCCACCCCACCTGATGCCCCCACAGCCCTCACAGGGTCTGACCTCCCAGCATGCACCTGCCTCTCCCTGCACCCCAGCTGCCCACCCTGCCTGTTCCCTGGCTTCCTCCATCCTGTGCAGCCCATAGACTGTGACCACCTCTCCAGCCACTCTGGCCCTTCCTTTACCTTTGTCCTGTCAGAATCTCTGAGCAAGATCTCCCAGGTCCATCCAAACACCTGCTTTGTCCACTTTTGACTGGGCCGTTGGACACCACTGGGCCATCCCAGCTGTCCACAGGGCCCTCGATAACATGCATTTCCCCTGACATCTCCCAGCAGTGCTCAGCAGCCCCCACTGACCAGGTCCCTGCTGACCAGATCCCACACATCAGATCCTCCCTGACCACACCCTCACTGATTAGACCCCCATCACCAGGCCCCACTAACCAGGTCCCTGCTGACCAGGTCTCCACTGACCAAGTCCCAACTGACTAGGTCCCATGTGACCAGGCCGCCACTAAATAGCACCCCTTGACCTGGTCACCAGTAACCCAGCCCAATCTGACAAGGCCACCACTAAGCCCCAGCTGACAAGGTCTCCACTGACCAGGTCCCTGCTGACCAGGTCTCCACTGACCAAGTCCCAACTGACTAGGTCCCATGTGACCAGGCCGCCACTAAATAGCACCCCTTGACCTGGTCACCAGTAACCCAGCCCAATCTGACAAGGCCACCACTAAGCCCCAGCTGACCAGGTCTCCACTGACCAAGTCCCACAGCCCAGGTTTGCACTGACCAGACACCAAACATTTGTCTGCCACTAGGAACCCACTCACCAAGACCTGCACTACTAGATCCCTCTAATGAGACCCTCTCTAAGCAGACCCCTGCTGACCACCCCCCACTAAATAGGCCTCACTGACCAAGTCCCAACTGACTAGGTCCACTGAGCAGGCCCACACTGATCAGGCCCCTCCTAACCATATCAGAAGGCCAAGCGGCAATGAGATGTTTCATATGGCAGGAGTAGGAGCAGGACAGAGAGAGGAAAGAGGTGCCACATCCTGTTAGACAACCAGATCACATGAGAACTCACTATCAGGAGATCAGCATCAAGAAGACTAACCAATGGTGCAGGATCCTCCACCCACACCACCGCCCACTGTTTCCAGGCAGAAGCCTCCTGCAGAGGCAGAACCTCTTAGGAAACGTCCACTATGGCAGTGCAGAAGGAAAATATAGGCTTTGAGCCCCCACACAGGAGGCCACCATCCTCCAGACTCCAGATTCATAAGCCCACCAACAGCTCACACCCTCAGTATGGAAAAGCTGCAGGCACTCCACACCAGCCCAGCCCATGAGAGCAGCCATGGGGGCTACACCCTGCAAAGCCACAGGTGCACTGCCCTAGTAGAGGTTTCCCATGAGCCTCTGCCTCTGCAGCAGGTTACTCCCACCATCCCAGCACCCTACTGATGACCTACTCCTCCCCATGCTACCCCTCCTTTTCCTTCCACCCCAACCACCTCCCATCCAAGATAAATCACCTCCCACCTGGCCCACCTCCAACATTAAGGATGACACGTGAGTTTTATAGGGACACACAGCCAACCTATATTATTCTGACCCTGATACCCCAGAACCTCATGTCCTTCTCACAGAGCAAAACACAGTCATGCCTTTTCAAAAGTTTCCAAAAGACTTAACTCATTCCAAATGTAAAAATTTCAAAGTCTCATCTGAGACAAGGCTACAGTCCCTTCTGCCAATAAGTCCCTGAATTTAAAAGGGATTTCTTTTCTTTCAAGGTACAACAGGCATTGGGTAAGATTTCTCAATCCAAAGGGAAGAAATTCCCCAGAAAAGTAACACAAATGCAAGTCCAAAACCCAGAAGGACAGTATTCACTCAATCTCACAGCTCCATAATCATCAAGAGAACTCATGATCATGCGGACAGCATTAAGGAGATAGTGTTTAACCATTTATGAAGAATCCAACCCCCACCCTCATCTTTCACCCCCACCCACAAAATAATCTCCCCCATTCTCCCCACACCCCTACCTCCAACACCCACTCTTCTCCATGATTAAATCACCTCCCACCAGGCCCCACCTTTAACATTCCCCATTACAGTTCCACGATAGTATTGGTAGGGACACAAAATCAAATCATATTATTCTGACTCGGGTCCCCCTCAATCTCATATTCTTGTCACACTACAAAATACAATGATGCCTTTTGTAAAGTCCCCCAAAGTCTGAACTCATTCCAGCACTTACTCAAATATCCAAAGCCCAAAGTCTCATCTGAGACAAGGCTGCAGTCCCTTCTGCCCATGAACCTCTGAAATACAAAGCAAGTTAACCACTTCCAAGGTGCAATGACTGTACAGGCGTTGGGTAAACATTCCCAGCCAAAAGGAAAAAATTTGCCAGAAAGAAGCACAAAACACAGATGGGACTTACATGCAAGTCAAAAACCCAGCAAGTCCAGTCATTGAATCCTACAGCTCCCAAATCATCTTTTCTGAATCTATATCCCACATCTGGAGCACAGGGGTGGATGGCTAGGCTCCCAAGGCCTTGGGCAGCTCAGCATCTGTGGCTGTACAGGGTCTATCCCCCACAGATGCCCTCATGGGCTGGGCTGGTGTGGAGTGCCTGTGGCTTTTCCACACTGAGGGTGCAAGCAGTTGGTGGGTCTATGAATCTGGGGTCTGGAAAATCGTGCATCCCTCTGTGGGGGCTCCAACCCTATATGTTCCTTCTGTACTGCCCTAGTAAAGGTTTCCCATGAGGCTCTGCCTCTTGGAAAAGCTTCTGCCTGAACACCCAGGTTTTCCTGTACATACTCTGGAGTCTAGACAAAGGCTCCCAAGCCTCTAGTTTTGTGCTCTGTGCACCTGCTGGCTTAATACTATGTGGAAGCCACCAAGGCTTGAAGCTTGCACCCCTGAAGCAGTGATGCAACCTGTACCTGTGCATCTTTCAGCCATGGCTGGAGCTGGAGCTGCAGGGATGCAGGCAGCAGTGTCCTGAGGATGGACACAGCAGCGCGACATGGGACTGACCCAGGAAAGCATTCTTCGGTCCTAGAACTCAGGGCCTGTGACAGCAAGCTCTGCTGCAAGGGTCTCTGAAATGCCTTCAAAGCCTTTTAAACATTATCTTAGCTATTAGCACTGGGCTCCATTTTATGCAAATTTCTGAAGCCTTCTTGAATTTTCCCACTGAAAATCAGCTTTTCTTTTTGACCACTTGGCCAGGCTGCAAATTTTCCAAACTTTTAAGCCCTGCTTCTCATTTAAATATAAGTTTCAACTTGAGGTCATTTATTCAGTCACACAGAAGACCACAGGCTGTTCAAAACAGACAAGACACCTCTTGAGCTTTGCTGCCTACTTCATTTCACCAGATATACCCTAAATCATCACCCTCAAGTTCAAAGTTTCAGAGGTCTCCAGGGCAGGGACACCATCCAGCCAAGTTCTTTGCTAAGGCAAAACAAAAGTAACCTTGGCTCCTGCTCCCAGTAAGTTGCTCATTTTCATCTGAGACCTTCTAAGCCTGGCCTTCACTGTCCATCCTTCAATCACTCTTTTAATTATAGCTATGTAACAAGTCTCTATGGTCACCCTTTTAATTTAACACATCTCTACAATAGTCCAAACTTTCCCTCATCTTTCTGTCTTCTTCCAAGCCCTCGAAACTGTGCAGCGTCTGGTCATTACCCACTTCAGAACCTGCTTCTACATTTTCAGCTATCGTTGTGGCAGCCTGGCAATGTGGTAAAAGAAGAAAAGTCCATTTTCAGGGGGAAAATTCAAGAAGCCTTCAGATATTTGCATATAAAAGAAGCCAAATGCTAATAGAAAAAAAAATGAGGAAAAGACCTTGAGGGCATTTCATAGCTCCACTCTACAGTACAAATTTTTCTGTAATATTATTTTTAAAAGAGGTTTAATTGGCTCATGGTTCTGCAGGCTGTAAAGGCAGCAAGTGGCTTCTGCTTCTGGGAGGACTCAGGAAGCCTCCCAATCATACCAGAAGGCCAAGCGACAATGTGATGTTCCATATGGCAGGAGTAGGAAGAAGACAGAGAGAGGAAAGAGGTGCCACACCGGTTATACAACCAGATCTCATGAGAACTCACTATCAGGAGATCAGCATCAGGAAGATTAAACAATGGTGAAGGATCCACCCACACCACCACCCCCCACTGTTTCCAGGCAGAAGCCTCCTGCAGTGGCAGAACCTCTTGGAGAACCTCTGCTAGGCAGTGCAGAAGGAAAATATGGGCTTGGAGCCCCCACACAGGAGGCCACCATCCTCCAGACCGCAGATTCATAGACCCACCAACAGCTTGCATTCTCAACCTGGAAAAGCTACAGGCACTCCACACCAGCCCAGCCCCTCTCACCACCCTACTAACAACCTACTCCTCACCCTACCCACCCCTTTTCCTTCCACCCCTGGCCCCCTCCCATCCATGATTAAATCACCTCCAGCCAGGCCCCACCTCCAACATTAAGGACTACAATTCACATGAGTTTTGGTAAAGAAACACAGCCAAATCATATTATTTGGACCCTGATCCCCCACAGTCTCATGTCCCTCTCACCACCCTACTAACAACCTACTCCTCACCCTACCCACCCCTTTTCCTTCCACCCCGGCCCCCTCCCATCCGTGATTAAATCACCTTCCACCAGGCCCCACCTTTAACATTCCCTATTACAATTCCACATGAGTTTTGGTAGGGACACAGAGCTGAATTTTATTATTCTGTCCCTGGCTCCCCAAATCTCATGTCCTTCTCACATTGCAAAATACAATGATGCCTTCCCTACAGTCCCCTAAAATCTTATATCATTCCAGCATTTATACAAATGTTCAAAGCTTAAAGTCTCATCTGACACAAGGCTACAGTCACTTAGACCCATGAGCCTCTCAAATATAAAGCAAGTTAACTACTTCCAAGGTACAATGCTTGTACAGGCATTGGGTAAGCATTCCCAGCCAAAAGGAAGAATTTTGCCAAAAAAAAAAAAAAACAAAACACAGATAGGACTTACCGGCCCCATGAAACTCCAAACCCAGAAGGCCAGTCATTCAATCCTACAGCTCCAAAATCACCCTTTTTGAAACCTTGTCCCACATCCAGGGCACAGGGGTGTGAGGGCTGGGCTCCCAAGGCCTTGGGCAGCTTGGCACCTGTGGCTTTGCAGGGTTTATGCCCCACGGCTGCCCTCATAGGCTCGGCTGGTGTTGAGTGCCTGTGACTTTTCCCCACTGAGGATACAAGTTGTTGGGGGATCTATGAATCTGGGGTCTGCATGATGGTGGCCTCCAGTGTGGGGGCTCCAACCCCATATTTTCCTTCTGCACTGCCTAGTAGAGGTTTCATATAAACCTCTGCCTTTTGGGGATGGTTTTTGCCTGGACACCCAGGCATTTCCATACATCTTCCAAAATCTATAGAGAGGTTCCCAAGCCTCTAGTCTCATGCTCCATCCACCAGTGGCTTAACACTATGAGGAAGTTACCAAGGCTTCTAGCCAGCACCCTCTGAAGCAGTGACCCAAGCTGTACCTGTGTATCTTTCAGTCATGGCTGGAGCTGGAGCTGGAGCTGCAGGGATGCAGGCAGCAGTGTCCTGAGGCTGCACACTGAGGGGGGCCATGGAACTGGCCCAGGAAACCATTCTCCTCTCCTAGGCCCCAGGGCCTGTAACAGCAAGGGCTGCTGCGAAGGTCTCTGAAATGCCTTCAAGGCCTTTTCCCTATTGTCTTCTCTATTAGCACTGGGCTCCTTTTCATGCAAGTTTCTGAAGCCTTCCTCAATTTTCCCCCTGAAAATCAGCTTTTCTTTTTGACCACATGGCCAGGCTGCAAATTTTCCAAATTTTTGAGTTCTGTTCTCATTTAATGTAAGACCCATCCAGAGGTCATTTCCTCCATCACACATAAGAGCACAGGCTGTTTGATGCAGACAGGACACCTCTTGAGCATTGCTGCCCAGTTCATTCCACCAGATACTCAGTAAATCATCACCCTCAAGTTCAAAGTTTCACAGATCTCCAGGGCAAGATCACTATGCAGCCACGTTCTTTGCTAAGAAAACAAAAGTAACTTTGACTTCTGTTCCCAGTAAGTGCTTCATTTTCATCTGAGACCTTCTAAGTCGGTCTTTCACTGACCATTTTCCTGTGAGCCTTCTGATCACAAGTGTTTAACAATTCTTTACAAAGATCCAAACTTTCATTCATCTTCTTGTCTTCGAAGCCCTCCAAACTCTCCCGACCTCTGTCTGCTACTCCCTTCTGAACCTGCTTCTACATTCTCACTATCTTTGCCACAGCCTGGCAATGTGGTAAAGGAAGACAAGTCCATTTTCAGGGGGAAAATTCATGAAGCCTTCACATACTTGAATGAAAAGAAGCTGACTGCTGATTATCAAGACAATGACATTTAATAGATCCACTTTGCACTACTAATTTTCTCTATGATCATAAAGAAAAGAGGTTTGATTGGCTCATAATTCTGCAGGCTGTAAGGAAACATAGTGGCTTCTGAATCTGGGAGGACTCAGGAAGCCTCCCAATCATATCAGAATGTCAAGGGGCAATGAGATGATTCATGTGGCAGGAGTAGGTGCAAGACAGAGAGAGGAAAGAGGGCCACATCCTATTATACAACCAAATCTCATGAGAACTCACTATCACAAGGTGAGCATCATGAAGATGGTGCTTAAACATTGATGAAGGAACAACCACCCACCCCCAACTCCCACTGTTTCCAAACAGAAGCCTGCTGCAGAGGCAGAGCCTCTTGGAAAACCTCTACTAGGGCAGTGTGGAAGGAAAATATGGGCTTGGAGCCCCCAAGCAGATGGCCACCACCCTCCAGACCCCAGAATCATAGACCCACCGGCAGCTCACACCCTCTGTGGAAAAGCTACAGGCACTCAACACCAGCCCAGCCCACGAGAGCAGCTGCAGGGGCTCAACCCTGCAAAGCCACAGGTGCGCTGCCCTAGTAGAGGTTTTCCATGAGGCTTTGCCTCTGCAGCAGGCTAAGCCCCCTTCCTACTACCCCCCACTCGACCACCATTCTACTGCCAGCCTACTCCTTCCCACCCTAACCAACTCTTTTGTGATACCCTACCTTGTTTTAACCTGGTCGACTCTCCCTTAGCTGAGAGAGCTAGACAGACTCCATCTCGGCTCCTTCACTTGCAGCCCCTTACACAGCCCCCTTCCTCAAGGATGTAACTTGTGCAAGCTGACTCCCAGCATATCAAAGAATGCAATTACTGACAAGATACTGTGGCAAGCTATATCCGCAGTTCCCAGGAATTCACACGGTTGATACTACCTAAAGCCCCCACATTTGTGTCCAGTTGATATCACTCAAAGCCCCCACGTCTATCACCTTGTGATAGATTTAAAGCCTCTGCACCTGGAACTATTTGTTTTCCTGTAGCCATTTATCTTTTTAACTTTTTTGCCTGTTTTGCTTCTGTAAGATTCCTTCAGCTACGCTCCCCCTCCCCTTTCTAAACCAAAGTATAAAAGAAATTCTAGCCCCTTCTTAGGGGCCGAGAGAATTTTGAGCACTAGCTGTCTCTCAGTCGCTGGCAATAAAGGACTCCTGAATTCATCTCATAGTATGGGGTTTCTCTACAACTCGCTTGGTTACAACCCTTTTCCTTCCACCCCCAACCACCTCCAATCCATGATTAAATCATCTCCCCCAGGCCCCACCTTCAACATTTGGAATTACAATTCCGCATGAATTTTTATAGGGACACACAGCCAAACCATATTATTCTGACCCTGATATCCCAGAATCTCATGTCCTTATCACAGAGCAAAATACAATCATGCCTTTTCAAAAGTTCCAACAGCCTTAACTCATTCCAAGTGTAAAAAGTTCAAAGTCTCATCTGAGACAAGGCTACTGTCCCTTCTGCCTATGAGTCCCTGAATTTAAAAGAGATTTCTTTTCTTTCAGGGTACAATGATGGTACAGGCATTGTGTAAGCTTTCTCAATCCAAAGGGAAGAAATTTCCCAGAAAAATAACACAAATGGGACCGCAGGCCCAATGCAAGTCCAAAACCCAGCAGGACAGTATTCACTCAATCTCACAGCTCCAAAATCATCAAGAGAACTCACTGTCATGCGGACAGCATTAAGGAGATAGCGTTTAAACATTTGTGAAGAATGGGCTCCCCCACCCTCATCTTTCACTCCCACCCTCAAAATAATCTCTCCCATTCTCCTCAAACTCCTACCTCCAACACCCACTCTTCTCCATGATTAAATCACCTCCCACCAGGTCCCACCTTTAACATTCCCCACTACAGTTCCACATGAGTATTGGTAGGGACACAGAATCAAATCATATTATTCTGGCTCTTGCTCCCCAAATCTTGTATCCTTGTCACACTGCAAAATACATTGATGACTTCTCTACTGTCCCCCAATGACTTAACTCATTCCAGCATTTACTGAAATGTGCAAGGACTTACAGACCCCATGCAAGTCAAAAACCCAGCAGGCCAGTCACTGAATCCTACAGCTCCAAATCATCTTTTCTGAATCTACATCTCACATCTAGAGCACAGGTGTGTGATGGCTGGGCTCCCAAGGCCTTGGGCAGATCTGCACCTGTGGCTGTGCAGGGTCTATTCCCCGTAGCTGCCTTCATGGGCTGGGCTGGTGTTGAGTGCCTATAGCTTTTCCACACTAAGGGTGCCAGCTGTTGGGGGGTCTATGAATCTGGGGTCTGGAGAATGGTGCCTCCATGTTTAGGAACTCCAACCCTATATTCTCCTCCTGTACTGCCCAAGTAAAGGTTTCCCATGAGGCTCTGCCTCTTGGAAAAGCTTCTGCCTGAACACCCAGGTTTTTCCGTACATACTCTGGAGTCTAGACAAAGGCTCCCAAGCCTCTAGTTTTGTGCTCTGTGCAGCTGCTGGCTTAATACTATGTGGAAGCCACCAAGGCTTGAAGCTTGCACCCTTGAAGCAGTGATGCAAGCTGTATCTGTGCATCTTTCAGCCATGGCTGGAGCTGGAGCTGCAAGGATGCAGGCAGCAGTGTCCTGAGGCTGCACATAGAGGGGGGTCATGGAACTGGCCCAGGAAACCATTCTCTCCTAGGCCCCGGGGCCTGTGATAACAAAGGCTGCTGCAAAGGTTTCTGAAATGGCTTCAAGGCCTTTTCCCTATTGTCTTGGCTATTAGCACTGGGCTCCTTTTCATGCAAATTTCTGAAGCCTTCCTCAGTTTTCCCCTGAAAATCAGCTTTTCCTTTTGACCATATGGCCAGGCTGCAAATTTTTGAGTTCTGTTTCTCATTTAATATAAGAGTTGGGACTCATTTAATGTAAGACCCATCCAGATGTCATTTCCTCAGTCACACATAAGGGCACAGGCTGTTTGATACAGACAGGACACCTCTTGAGCTTTGCTGCCCAGAAGTTCATTCCATCAGATACTCAGTAAGTCATCACCCTCAAGTTCAAAGTTTCACAGATCTCCAGGGCAGGGTCACGTGCAGCCACGTTCTTTGCTACAGCAAAACAAAAGTAACCTTGGCTCCTGTTTGCAGTAAGTTCCTCATTTTCATCTGAGAGCTTCTCAGTCTGATCCTTACTGTCTATTTTCCTATGAGCCTTCTGATCACAAGTATTTAACAATTCTTTACAAAGATCCAAACTTTCCCTCATCTCCCTGTCTTCGAAGCCCTCTAAACTCTCCCAAACTCCATCTGCTACTCCCTTCTGAACCTGCTTCTACCTTATCAGCTACCTTTGTCACAGCCTGGCAATGTGGTAAAGGAAGACAAGCCCATTTTCTGGGGAAAAAATCAAGGAGGCTTCAGACATTTGAATGAAAAGAAGCTGAGTGCTGATTGCCAAGACATTAGGGAGAAGGCCTTGAAGACATTTAATAGATCCACTTTGCAGTAATAATTTTCTCCATGATCATAAAGAAAAGGGGTTTAATAGGTTAATGATTCTGCAGGTTGTAAGGAAGCACAGTGGTTTCTGCATCTGACAGGACTCAGGAAGCCTCCCAATCATATCAGAATGTCAAGGGGCAAGGAGATGTCTCATATGGCAAGAGTAGGAGCAAGACAGAGAAAGGAAAAAGTTGTCATGCCCCATTATACAAGCAGATCTCATGAGAACTCATTATCACAAGGTCAGCATCAAGAAGATGGTTCTTAAACATTGGTGAAGGATCAGACCCACACCCCCAACTCCCACTGTTTCCAGGCAGAAGCCTCCTTCAGATGCAGAGCCTCTTGGAAAGCCTCTATTATGGAAGTGCAGAAAGAAAATATGGGCTTGGAGGCCCCACGCAGATGGCCACCAATCTCCAGATCCCAGATTCATAGACCCACCAACAACTCACGCTGTTAGTGTGGAAAAGCTACAGGCCCTCAATACCAGCCCAGCCCACGAGAACAGCTGAGGGGCTAAAACCTGCAAAGCCACAGGTGCACTTCCCTAGTGGAGGTTTTCCATGAGGCTTTGCCTCTGCAGCAGGCTACTCCCCCTTCCTACTACCCCCCACCCTCCCACCACCCTACTGCCAACCAACTCCTCCCAATCCTACCCATCCCTTTTACCTTCCACCACCACCAACCTCCTGTCCATAATTAAGTCACCCGCTTCAACATTAGGGATTACAATTCCACATGAGTTTCATAGGGACACACAGGCAAACCATATAATTCTGACCCTGATATTCCAGAATCTCATGTCCTTATCATAGAGCAAAATACAGTCATGACTTTTCAAAAGTTTGCAAAAGTCTTAACTCATTCCAATTGTAAAAAATTCAAGTCTCATCTGAGACAAGGTCACAGTCCCTTCTGCCTATGAGTCCCTGAATTTAAATGGAGTTCTTTTCTTTCAAGGTACAATGATGGTAGAGGCATTGTGTAAGCTTTCTCAGTCCAAAGGGAAGAAATTTCCCAGAAAAATAACACAAATGGGCCCATAAGCCCAATGCAAGTCCAAAACCCAGCAGGACAGTATTCACTCAATCTCACAGCTCCAAAATCATCAAGAGAACTCACTGTCATGTGAACAGCATTAAGGAGAGAGTGCTTAACCATTTGTGAAGGATCTGCCCCCCACCCTCATCTTTCACTCCCACCCAAAAAATAATCTCCCCCATTCTCTCCACACCCTTACCTCCAACCCCCATGCTTCTCCATGATTAAATCACCTCCCACCAGGCCCCACCTTTAACATTCCCCATTACAATTCCACATGAGTTTGGTAGGGATGCAGAGCCAAATCATATTATTCTGACCCTGGCCCCCATATCTCATTCATATTTGTTCTCCCCTTGCTGCAAAAATACAATGGTACCTTCTCTCACAGTTTCCCAATCTCTTAACTCATTCCAGCATTTACTGAAATGTCCAAAGCCCAAAGTCTCTTCTGAGACAAGGCTGCCATATGTTCTATCCCTTAGCCTCTGAAATACAAAGCAAGTTAACTACGTCCAAAGTACAATGATTGTACATGCATTGGGTAAGTATTCCCAGCCAAAAGGAATAAATTTGCCAGAAAGAAGCACAAAACACAGACGGGACTTACAGACCCCATGCAAGTCAAAAACCCAACAGGCCAGTCATTGAATCCTACAACTCCAAATCATTTTTTTTTTAATCCAGATCCCACATCCAGAGCACAAGGGTATGAGGCCTGGGCTCCCAAGGCCTTGGGCAGGTCTGCACCTGTGACTTTGCAGGGTCTAACCTCCACAGTTGCCCTCATGGGCTGGGCTGGTGCTGAGTATCTATAGCTTTTCCACAATGAGGGTGCAAGCTGCTAGTGAGTCTATGAATCTGGCATTTGCAGGATGGTGCCTCCCTGTATGGGGTTCCAACCCTATATGTTCCTTCTGTACTGCCCTAGTAAAGGAGGCTCTGCCTCTTGGAAAAGTTTTGACCTGGACACCCAGGTTTTTCCATACATACTCTGGAGTCCAGACAAAGGATCCCCAGCCTCTAGTTTTGTGCTCTGTGCACCTGCTGGCTTAACACTATGTGGAAGCCACCAAGGCTTGCAGCTTGCACCCTCTGAAGCAGTGACCCAAGCTGTACATGTGCATCTTTCAGGCATGGCTGGAACTGGAGCTTCAGAAATGCAGCCAGCAGTGTCCTGAGGATGGACATAGCAGCGGGGCCATGGGGCTGGAGAAGGAAACCATTCCTTTCTCCCAGGCCTCATGGCCTGTGATAGCAAGGGCTGCTGCAAAAGTCTCTGAAATGCCTTCAAGGTCTTTTTAACATTGTATTGGCTATTAGCACTGAACTCCATTTTATGCACATTTCTGGAGGCTTTTTGAACTTTCCCACTGATAATCAGCTTTTCTTTTTGACCACTTGGCCAGGCTGCAAATTTTCCAAACTTTACAGCTCTCCTTCTCATTTAAATATAAGTTTCATCTTGAGGTCATTTCTTTGGTCACATATAGGACCACAGGCTGATCGACACAGACTGGACACCTCTTGAGCTTTGCTGCATAAAATTTCATTCCACCAAATACACTCTAAATTATCACCCTGATGTTCAAAATTTCACAGGTCTCCAGGTTAAGGGCATCATGCAGCAACATTCTTTGCTAAGGAAAAAACAAAAGTGACCTTGGCTCCTGTTCCCAGCAAGCTCCTCATTTTCATGTGAGACCTTCTAAGCCTGGTGATCACTGTCCATCCTTCTGTCACCTTTTTAATTATAACTATTTAACAAGTCTCTACACTGATCCAAACTTTTCCTCATCTTCCTGTCTTCTTCCAAGACCTCCAAACTCTCCAACCTCTGGCCATTACACACTTCTCAACCTTCTTCTACATTTTCAGATACCTGTGTCATAGCCTGGCAATGTGGTAAAAGAAGAAAAGTCCATTTCAGAAGATAAATTAATGCAGGCTTCACATATTTGCCTGAAAAGAAGCTGAGTGCTGATTGCCAAGACAATAGGGAAAAGGCCTTGAAGGCATTTCATAGCTATACTTTACAGCATTAATTTTCTGTATAAATCAGAAAGAAAAGAAGTTGAACTGGCTCATGGTTCTGCAAGCTTTAAATAAATCATAGAGGCTTCTGCTTCTGGGAGGACTCAGGAAGCCTCCCAAACATACCAGAAGACCAAGCAGCAACGGGATGTTTTATATGGCAGAAGCAGAAGCAAGACAGAGAGAGGAAAAAGGTGCCACACGTTGTATAACCCAGTTATACAACCATATTTCCTGAGAACTCACTATCACAAGGTCAGTATCAAGAAGATGTTGCTTAACCATTGGTGAAAGATCTGCCCCCTAACACCGACACCCCTCACTGTTTCCAGGCAGAGGTCTGAGGCAGAGGCAGAGCCTCTTGGAAAACGTCTACTAGGGCAGAGCAGAAAAAATATATGGGCTTGGAGGCCCCACGCAGGAGGTTTCCATCCTCAGACCCCGGATTCATAGACCCACCAACAGCTTGCACTCTCAGTATGGAAAAGCTACAGGCACTCCACACCAGCCCAGCCCATGAGGGCAGCCATGGGGGCTAAAGCCTGCAAAGCCACAGGTGCACTGCCCTGGTAGAGGTTTTCCATGAGCCTCTGCCTCTGCAGCAGGCTACTCCCCCTTCCTACTACCCACCACCCTCTCACCACCCTACTGCCAGCCTACTCCTCCCACCCACCAACCATCCAACCTCCACTCTCCATCATGATTAAATCACCTTCTACCAAGCCCCATATTTAACATTCCCCATTACAATTCCCCATGAGTTTTTGTAGGGAAACACAGCCAAACCATATTATTCTGACCCTGACACCCCCACATCTCATGTCCTTCTCACACAGAAAAATACAAACATGCCTTTTCAAAAGTTTCCAAAAGTCTTAACTAATTCCAGCAGTAACTCAAGTGTAGTAAGTTCAAGTCTCATCCAAGACAAGACTGCAATCCCTTCTGCCTGTGACTCCCTGAATGTAAAAGACAATTCTTTTCTTTCAAGTTACAATGATAGCACAGGCACTGGGTAAGCTTTCTCAAACCAAAGGGAAGATTTTCCCAGAAAAAATAACACAAATGGGACACAGGCCCAATCCAACTCCAAAACCCAGCAGGACAGCATTCATTTATCATGATAACTCACTATCACACAGACTGCATTAAGGAGATAGTATTTCACCATTTGTGAAGGATCTGCCACCCATCCCCATGTTTCACCCCACCCACACCATGAACCTCCATTCTCCCACATCCCCCTTCCAACCCCCATTCTCTACCATGATTAAATCACCTTCTACCAAGCCCCACATTTAACATTCCCCATTACAATTCCACATGAGTTTTGGTGGGGACACAGAGCCAAAACATTATTCTGTCCATGGTCCCCCAAAGTTCATGTCTTTCTCACATTGCAAAACGCAATGATGCCTTCCCTAGAGTCCCCCAAATCTTAACTCATCCCAGCATTTACTCAAATGTCCATTTGTGAAGGATCCACCCCACACCCCTGCCTTTCACCCCCAACCCTCCCCACCCCTAATCCCCCAACCCTCCCCACCTCCCCCCAGCCATCCAACCTCCACTCTCCATCATGATTAAATCACCTTCCACCAGCCCCCACCTTTAACATTTCCCATTAAAATTCCAAGAGTTTTGGGAGAGACACAGAGCCAAAACATTATTCTGTCCCTGGTCCCCCAAAGTTCATGTCTTTCTCACATTGCAAAATGCAATGATGCCTTCCCTAGAGTCCCCCAAATCTTAACTCATCCCAGCATTTACTCAAATGTCTAAAGCCCAAAGTCTCTTCTGAGACAAGGCTGCCATACCTTCTGGCCTGAGCCTCTGAAATACAAAGCAAGTTAACCACTTCCAAGGTACAATGATTGTACAGGCATTGGGTAAGCATTCCCAGCCAAAAACAAGAAATTTGCCAGAAAGAAGCACAAAACACAGATGGGACTTACAAATCCCCTGCAAGTCAAAAACCCAGCAGGCCAGTCATTCCATCATACAGCTCCGAATCATCTTTTTGGAATCTATATCCACATCCAGAGCACAGGGTGGTGTGATGGCTGGGATCCCAAGGCCTTGGGCAGCTCTGCACCTGTGGCATTGCAGAATCTTCCCCCTACAGCTGCCTTCATTGGCTAGGCTGGTGTTGAGTGCCTGTAGCTTTTCAACACTAAGGGTGCAAGCAGCCGGTGGGTCTATGAAACTGAGGTCTGGAAAATTGTGCCTCCCTGTATGGGGACTCCAACCCTATATTTTCCTTGTGTACTGCCTGAGTAGAGGTTTACCATGAGGCTCTGCCTCTTGGAAAAGCTTCTGGCTAGACACTCAGGCTTTCTGATATATCCTCTGGAGTCCAGACGACGGCTCTGAAGCTTCTAGTCCTGTGCTTTATGCACCTGCTGGCTTAACACTATGTGGAAGCCACGAAGGCTTGGAGCTTGCATCCTCTGAAGCAGTGACGCAAGCTGTACCTTTGCATATTTCATCCATGGCTGGAGCTGGAGATGAAGGTGCAGGGATGCAGGCAGCACTGTCCTGAGGCTGCACACAGCCGTGGAGCCATGGGGCTGGGCCAGGAAACTATTCTTTTCTCCTAAACCCCAGGGCCAGTGACAGCAAGGGCTGCTACAAAGGTCTCTGAAATGCCTTCAAGGCCTTTTTCCCATTGTCTTGAATTATTAGTACTGGGCTCCTTTTTATGCAAATATCCAAAGCCTTCTTGATTTTCCCCCTGAAAATCAGCTTTTCTTTTTGACCACTTGTGCAGGTTACAAATTTTCCAAATGTTTAAGCTCTGCTTCTCATTTAAATATAAGTTCCAACTTATGGTCATTTCTTTGATCACACATAGGTGCACAGGCTGTTCGACGTAGGCAGGACAACTCTTGAGCTTTGCTGCTTAGAAGTTCATTCCACCAGATACACCCTAAATCATCACCCTCAAGTTCAGTTTCACAGATCTCCCGGGAAGGGTCACTGTGTAGCCAATTACTTTGCTAAGGCAAAACAAAAAAACCTTGGCTCCTTTTCCCAGTAAGTTCCTCATTTTCATCTGAGATCTTACAAGCCTGGCCTTCGCTGTCCATCCTTCTGTCAGCCTTTTAATCACAGCTATTTAACACATCTCTGCAATGGTCCAAACTTTCCCTCATCTTCCTGTCTCCAAACTCTCCAACCTCTGGCCATTACCCAATTTGGAACCTGCTTCTACACTGTCAGCTGTCTTTTTTGCAGCCTGGCAATGTGGTAAAAGAAGAAAAGTCCGTTTTCAGGGGGAAACATCAAGATGGCCTCCAATATTTGCATTGAAAAAAGCTCAGTGCTAATAGCCAAGAGATTGGGGAAAATGCCTAGAAGTCATTTCACAACTTCACTTCACAGCATTGATTTTCTGTATCTACATAAAGAAAAGAGGTCTAATTCACTCACAGTTCTTCAGGCTGTAAAGAAAGCATAGTGGTTTCTGCTTGTAGGAGGACTCAGGAAGCCTCCCAATTATACCAGAAGGCCAAGTGGCAATGAAATGTTTCATACGGCAGGAGTAGAAGCAAGACAGAGAGAGGAAAGAGGTGCGACATCCTGTTATACAACTAGATCTCATGAGAGCTCACTATTAGCAGATCAGCATCAAGAAGATGGTGCTTAACTGTTGGTGAAGGATCCGCCCACCACCCCATTCTACCACCCACTGTTTCCAGGCAGAAGCCTGAGGCAGAGGCAGATCCTCTTGGAAAACCTCTACTAGGGCAGTGAGAAAGAAAATATGGGCTTGGAGCCCCCAGCCACCATCCTCCAGACCCAAGAGTCATGGACCCACCAACAGCTCACACCCCCAGTATGGAAAAGCTACAGGCACTCAACACCAGCACAGCCCATGATAGCAGCTGCAGGTGCTAAACCCTGCAACCAGGTGCACTGCCTTAGTAGAGGTTTTCCATGAGCCTCTGCCTCTGTGGCAGGCTACTCCCCTCCTGCTACCCACCACCCTACAGTCAGCCTACTCCTCCCCACTTTACCCACCTGTTTTTACTTCCAACCCCACCCCTCTCCCATCCATGAATAAATCACCTCCCACCAGGCCCCACCTGCAACATTCGGGATTACAATTACATATGAGTTTAGGTAGGGACACACAGCTAAACCATATTGTTCTGACCCTGATCCCCCAAATATCATATCCTTCTCACAGAGTAAAATACAATCATGCCTTTTCAAAAGTTGTCGAAAGTCTTAAGTCATTTCAGCATTAACTCAAATGTAAAAAGTTCAACGTCTCACCTGAGAAAAGGCTACAGTCCCTTTTGCCTATAAGTCCCTGAATTTAAAAGGGAGTTCTTTTCTTTCAACGTACAATGATGATACAGGCATTGGGTAAGTTTTCTCAATCCAAAAGGTAGAGGTTTGCCAGGAAAATAACACAAATGGGATCACAGGGCCAATGCAAGTCCAAAACCCAGGAGGCCAGTATCCATTCAATCTCACAGCTCCAAAACCATCATGAGAACTCACCATCATGAGGAAAGGATTAAGGAGATGGTGTTTAACCATTTGTGAGGGATCCTCCCCCACCCCCACTTTTCACCCCTCACCCCCACCATAATCCACCCATTCTCCCCAGTCTCCACCTTCCAACACCCAGTGCCCTCCATGGTTAAATGACCTTCCACCTGGCCCCACTTTTAACATTTCTGATTACAATTCCACCTGTGTCCATAGGGACACACAGCTGAATCTTATTATTCTGTCCCTACCTCCCCAAATCTCATGTCCTTCTTACTTTGCAAAATACAGTGATGCCTTACTTACCATTCCCCAAGCCACTATGCTTTTTTTTTTACAGCCTGCAGAACCATGAGCCAATTAAACCCCTTTTTGTTATGATCATACAGAAAATTAGTACTGTGAAGTGAAGCTATGAAATGCCTTCAATGACTTTTCCCCATCGTCTTGGCTAAGACCCCCAAGGTCTTAACTCATTCCAGCATTTACTCAAATGTCTGAAGCCCAAAGTCTCATCTGAGACAAGGCTGCAGTCCCTTCTGCCCCTGAGCCTCTGAAATACAAAGCAAGTTAACTACTTCCAAGGTACAATGATTGTCCAGGCACTGAGTAAGAATTCCCACCCAAAATGAAGATTTTTGCCAGAGAGAAGAACAAGACACAAACAGGACTTACAGGTCCCATGAAAATCCAAAACCCAGCAGGCCAGTTATTCAAACCTACAGCTCCAAAGTCATCCTTTTTTAATCCTTGTGCCACATCCAGGGCACAAGGGCATGAGGGCTGGGCTCCCAAGGCCTTGGGCAGGTCTGCACCTGTGGCTTTGTAGTGTTCAGTCCCCACAGCTGCCCTCATGGGCTGTGCTGGTGTTGAGTGCCTGTAGTTTTTACCCGCAGAGGGTACAAAGCTCTTGGTGGGTTTATGAATTGGTGTCTGTATGATGCTGGCCTCCAGTGTGGGGGTTCCAACCCCATATTTTCCTTCTGCATTGCCCTAGTAGAGGTTTCCCAGGAGGCTCTGCTTTTTTGGCAGCCTTCTGTCTGGACACCCAGGCACTTTCATACATCTTCCGAAATCTATATGAAGGCTCTGAAGCCTCTGGGCTAGTGCTCTATGGGCTAGCTGGCTTAACACTATGTGGAAGCCATGAAGCCTTATAGCTTGCACCCTCCGAAGCAGTGATGCAATCTGTACATGTGCATCTTTCAGCCAAGGTCGGAGCAGGAGCTGGGGCTGCCGGGATGCAGACAGCAGTGTCCTGAGGCTGCACACAGCACCAGGGCCATGGGGCTGGCCCAGGAAACCATTCTTCTCTCCTAGGCCCCAGGGCCTGTGACAGCAAGGGCTGCTGCAAACATCTCTGAAATGCCTCCAAGGCTTTTTCCCCCATTGTCTTGGCTATTAGCACTGGCCTCCATTTTATGCAAATTTCTGGAGCCTTCATGAATTTTCCCCCGAAAATCAGCTTTTCTTTTTGACCACTTGGCCAGGCTGCAAATGTTCCAAACTTTTGAGCTCTGCTTGTCATTTAAATGTAAGTTCCAACTGGAGGTCATTTCCTCGGTCACACATAACCTCGGTCACACATAAGAGCACAGGCTGTTTGATGCAGACAGGACCCCCCTTGTGCTATGCTGCCTAGAAGCTCATTCCATCAGATATGCACTGAATCATCACCCTCAAGTTCAAAGTTTCACAGATCTCGAGGGCAAGGTTGCCCTGCAGCCATGTTCTTTGCTACAGCAAAACAAAAGTAACCTTGGCTCCTGTTCTCAGTAAGTTCCTCATTGTCATCTGAGACCTTGTAAGCCTGGCCTTCACTGTCCATCCTTCTCCCAGCCTTTTAATCACAACTATTTAACAAGTGCCTACAATGGTCCAAAATTTCCTTCACCTTCCTGTCTTCTTTCAAGCTCTCCAAACCCTCCAACCTCTGGCTGTTACCCACCTCTGAACCTGCTTTACATTTTCAGCTATCTTTATTGCAGCCTGGCAATGTAGAAGAAAAAGAAGTCTATTTTAGGGGAAACTTCAAGAAGGCTTCAGATATTTGCATTAAAAAGGAGTCCAGTGCTAATAGCCAAGACGATGGGGAAATGTCATTGAAGATATTTCATAGCTCCACTTCGCAGTACTTTATTTTCTGTATGATCATAATGAAAAGGGGTTTAATTGGCTCATGGTTCTGCAGGCTGTAAAGAAAGCACAGTGGCTTCTGCTTCTGGGAGGACTCAGGAAGCCTCCCAATCATAGCAGTAGGAAAACAGCAATGAAATGTTTCATATGGCAGGAGTAGGAGCAAAGCTGAGAGAGGAAAGAGGTGTCAAACCGTTATATAACCAGATCTCATGAGAACTCACTATCACTAGGTCAGCATCAAGAAGATGGTGCTTAACCATTGGTGAAGGATCTGCCCCCCAACACAGCTCCACCCCCTACTGTTCCAGACAGAAGCCTGCTGCAGAGGCAGAGGCTCTTGGAAATCCTGTTCTATGGCAATGCAGAAGGAAAACAAGGGCTTTGAGTGACTATGCAGGAGGCCACCATCCTCTAGACCCCAGATTCATAGACCTACCAACAGTTCACACCCTCAGTATGGAAAAGTGATAGGCACTCAACACCAGCCCAGCCCATGAGAGCAGCCATGGGGCTAAAACCTGCAAAGCCACAGGCGACTGCCCTGGTAGAGGTTTTCCATGAGCCTCTGCCTCTGCAGCAGGTTACTCCCCCTTCCTACTACCCACAACCCTCCCACCACCCTATAGCCAGCCTACTCTTCCCCACCCTACCCACCCCTTTTTTCTTCCACCCCTACCCCTCCCATCCATGATTAAATAATCTCCCACCAGGCCCCACCTCCAACATTTGGGATCACAATTCCACATGAGTTTTTCCAGGGGCACACAGCCAAATCATATTATGCTGACCTTGACCCCCAAAATCTCATATCCTTCTCACAGAATATAATACAATCATGCCTTTTCAAAAGTTTCCAAAAGGCTTAACTCATTCCTGCATTAACTCAAACATAGAAAGTTCCAAGTCTCATCTGAGACAAGGCTACAGTCTCTTCTGCCTATGAGTCCCTGAAGTTAAAAGGGTGTTTGTTTCTTTCAAGGTACAATATTGGGTAAGCTTTCTCAATCCAAAGGGAAGAAATTTCCAAGAAAAATAACACAAATGGGACCACAGGCCCAATGGACATCCAAAATCCAGTAGGTCAGTGTTCATTCAATCTCACAGCTCCAAAATCATGAAGAGAACTCACTATCAGAAGGACAGCATTAAGGAGATGGTGTTTAACCATTTGTGAAGGATCCACCCCCAACCCTGCCTTTCACCCCCAACCCCACCACAATCCCCTCCAACCCATCCCAGCCCCCAATCCCCTCCAACCTTCCCCACCCCCCAATCCCCCCAAACCTCCCCACCCACCAACCATCCAACCTCCACTCTCCACCATGATTAAATCACCTTCCACCAGCCCCCACCTTTAACATTTCCCATTAACATTCCACATGAGCTTTGGTAGAGACAGAGAGCCAAAACATATTATTCTGTCCCTGGTCCCCCAAAGTTCATGTCTTTCTCACATTGCAAAATGCAATGATGCCTTCCCTAGAGTCTCTCAAATCTTTTTTTTTTTTTTTTTTTTTATACTTTAGGTTTTAGGCTACATGTGCACAATGTGCAGGTTTGTTACATATGTATCCATGTGCCATGTTGATTTCCTGCACCCATTAACTCATCATTTAGCATTAGGTATATCTCCTAATGCTGTCCCTCCCGCCTCCCCCAACCCCACAACAGTCCCCAGAGTGTGATGTTCCCCTTCCTGTGTCCATGAGTTCTCATTGTTCAATTCCCACCTATGAGTGAGAACATGCGGTGTTTGGTTTTGTCCTTGCGATAGTTGACTGAGAATGATGTTTTCCAGTTTCATCCATGTCCCTACAAAGGACATGAACTCATCTTTTTTTATGGCTGCATAGTATTCCATGGTGTATATGTGCCACATTTTCTTAATCCAGTCTATCGTTGTTGGACATTTGGGTTGGTTCCAATACTTGCTATTTAGTAGACTAGTGCGCAATAAACATACATGTGCATGTGTCTTTATAGCAGCATGATTTATAGTCCTTTGGGTATATACCCAGTAATGGGATGGCTGGGTCAAATGGTATTTCTAGTTCGAGATCCCTGAGGAATACATACACTGACTTCCACAATGGTTGAACTAGTTTACAGTCCCACCAACAGTGTAAAAGTGTTCCTATTTCTCCACATCCTCTCCAGCACCTGTTGTTTCCTGATTTTTTAATGATGGCCATTCTAACTGGTGTGAGATGGTATCTCACTGTGGTTTTGATTTGCATTTCTCTGATGGCCAGTGATGATGAGCATTTCTTCATGTGTTTTTTGGCTGCATAAATGTCTTCTTTTGAGAAGTGTCTGTTCATGTCCTTTGCCCACTTTTTGATGGGGTTGTTTGTTTTTTTCTTGTAAATTTGTTTCAAATCTTAACTCATTCCACCATTTACTCAAATGCCCAAAGCCCAGACTCTTATCTGAGACAAGTCTACAGTCCCTTCTGCCCATGAGCCACTGAATTATAAAGCAGGTTTACTACTTCCAAGGTACAATGATTGTACAGGCAATGGGTAAGCATTCCCAGCCAACAGAAAAAAAAAATTGCTAGAAAGAAGCACAAAACACAGATGGGACTCATAGGATACATAAATGTCCAAAACCCAGCAGGCCATTCACTCAATGCTACAGCTTCAAAATCATCATTTTTGAATCGTTGTCCCACATCCATGGCACAGGGCTATGAGGGCTGAGCTCCCAAAGCCTTGGGCAGATCTGCACATGTGGCTTTGCAGTGTTCAGCCTCTGCTGCTGTCTCTCATGGACAGGGCTGTTATTGAGTGCCCATAGGTTTTCCACACTGAGGGTGCAAGCTGTTTGTGGGTCTATGAATCTGGGATTTAGAGAATGATGCCTCCCTGTGTGGGGGCTTCAACCCCATAGGTTCCTTCTTTGCTCCCCTAGTAGAGGTTCCCCATGAGGCTCTGCCTCTTGGAAAAGTTTCTTCCTGAACATCCAGGATTTTCTGTACATCTTCTGGAGTCTAGATGGGAGCTCCCAAGCCTCTAGTCTCTTTCTCTGTGCACCTACTGGCTTAACACTATATGGAAACTATCAAGGCTTTGAGCCGCCTCTGAAGCAATGACCCAAGCTGTACCTGTGCATCTTTCAGCCATGGCTGGTGCAGGAGCTGCAGGGATGCAGGCAGCAGTGTCCTGTGGTTGAGCACAGCAGCAGGGCCATGGGACTGGCCTAGGAAACCATTCTTCTCTCCTAGGCCCTAGGGCCTGTGACAGCAACAGCTGCGGTCTCTAAAATACCTTCAAGGCCGGTTTCCCACTGCCTTGGCTATTTGCACTAGGTTCCTTTTTACGCAAATACCCTAAGCCTTCTTGAATTTTTGCCCTCAAAATCGGCTTTTCTTTTTGACCACTTGGCCAGGCTCCAAATTTTCCAAACTTTAGATCTCCACTTGAAGTTCCAACTTGAAGTCATTTCTTAGGTCACCCATAAGAACACGGGCTGTTCAATGCAGACAGGACACCTCTTGTGCTATGCTGCCTAGATGTTCATTTCACCAGATACATCCTAAATCATCACCCCCGAGTTCATAGTTTTACAGATCTCCAGGGCAGGGTCCCCGTGCAGCCAGGTCCTTTGCTAAGGCCAATAAAATGTAATCTTGGCTCCTGTTCATAGGAAATTCCTCATTTTCATCTGAGACCTTTTAAGTCTGGACTTCAGTGTTTATCCTTTTGTCAGCCTTCTGATCGCAAGTATTTAACAATTCTCTATAGTCGTCCAATATTTTCCTCATCTTGCTGTCTTCTAAGCTTTCCCAACTCTTCTGACCTCTGTCTTTTACCCACTTCTGAACCTGGTTCTACATTGTCAGCTATCTTTATCACAGCCTGGCAATGTGGTAAAACAGAAAAGTCCATTTTCAGGGGGAAAATTCACGAAGGCTTCAGATATTTGCATGAAAAGAGGCTGAGTGCTGGTTGCCAAGACAAAGGGGAAAGGGCCTTGAAGGCATTTCATGGTTCAGCAGGCTGTAAAGGAAGCATAGTGGCTTCTGCTTCTGGGAGGATCAGATCAGGAAGCCTCCCAATCATACCAGAAGGCCAAGGGGCAATGAGATATTTCAAATGGCAGGAGTAGAAGCAAGACTGAGAGAGGAAAGAGGTGCCACACCCTGTTATATAACCAGATCTCATGGGAACACACTATCATGAGGACAGCATCAAGAGATGCTGCCTAAGCATTGGTGAAGGATCTGCCTCCCACCCCCACCTCCCACTGTTTCCAGGCAGAAGCCTGCTGCAGATGAAGAGTTCTTGGGAAACCTGTACTAGGGCAGTGCAGAAGGAAAATATGGACTTGGAGCCCCCACGCAGGGGGCCACCACCCTCCAGACCCCAGATTCATAGACCCACCAACAGCTTGCACCCTCCGTGTGGAAAAGCTACAGGCACTCAACACTAGTCCAGTCCATGAGAGCAGCCATGGGGGCTCAAACCTGCAAAGCCACAGGTGCACTTCCCTAGTAGGGATTTTCTATGAGGCTCTGCCTCTGCAGCAGGCTACTCTGCCTTCCTACTACCCACCACCCTCCCACCACCATACAGCCAGTCTACTCCTTCCCACCCTACCCACCCCTTTTTCCTTCCACACCCACCCCTGCCATCCATGATTAAATCACTCCCTCCCACTCCCTCTCATACTCTAATCCCTCCAAACCCTTCCAATCTTTGTTTGCTACCCACTACTGAGCCTGCTTCTACTTTTTCAGATATCTGTATAGCAGGTTGCCTATGTAGCAATAACAAAAATCCCATTTAAGGGGAAACATTCAAGAAGATTTCAGAAATTTGCATATAAAGAAGCACTGTGCTAATAGCCAAGACAAAGGAAAAAAGGCCTTGAAGACATTTCACAGCTCCTCTCTGCAGTTCTAATTTTCTGTATTATTGTGGATAAAAGAGGTGTAATTGACTCATGGTTCTGCAAGCTGTGAAGGAAGCATAGTGTCTTCTGTTTCTGGGAGGAATCAGGAAGCCTCCTCATTATATCAGAAAGCCAAGGGACAATGAGATGCCTCCTAAAGCAGGAGTAGGAGGAAGACAGAGTGAGGAAAGAGGTTCCACAGCCTGTTAAACAACCAGATCTCATGAGAACTCACTCACTATCAGGAGGACAGCATCAAGGTGATGGTCCTATATCATTCGTGAAGGATCTACCTGAACCATTTTATGACTAAATGTTTTTCCACCTAGGCCCCGCCTCTAACATTACAGAATATAATTCCACATGAGTTTTGGTAGGGACATAGAGAAAAACCGTATTATTCTGTCCCTGACCCCATGAATCTCATGTCCTTCTCACATTGCAAAATACAATCATGCCTTGCCAGCAGTCTCCCAAAGTCTTAACTAATTTCAGCATGAACTCAGAGTTACAAAGTCCAAAGTCTCATCTGGGTCAAGGCTACAGTCTCTTTTGCCTATGAGTCTCTGAAATAAAAAGCAAGTTCACAGCTTCTAAGGTACAATGACGGTACAGGCATTGTGTAAGCTTTCCATATCCAAAAGGAAGACATTTTCCAGAAAGCTTCTTATTTATATCTGAGACCTCCTCAGCCTGGCCTTCACTGTCCATGTTTCTGTGAGGATGTTTGTCACAACCATTGAACCAGACTCTAAGATGGTCCAAAAGTTTTCTCATCTATCAGTCTTCTTTTGAGCCCTCCAAACTCTTCCAACCTCCGTCCATTACCTGGTTCCAAAGCTGCTTCCACGTTTCCAGGTATCTTTATTGCAATGCTCCAGTCCTCATTTGCCATTTTCTGTATGATTTATTTTGAAACAGAGGTTTAATTGGCTCATGGTTCTAAGCACAGTGCTTCTGCTTCTAGGAGGCCTCAGAAATCTTTCAATAATCATGGAAGACAAAGAAAGAATCAGTTGTCTCACATGGCAAGGGGAAAACACGGAGAGTAGGGAGGTGACATAGAGTTTTCAGTGACCAGATCTCATGAGAAGTCACTCATTATTGTGAGGATGGTACAAGGGGATGGTGCTGAACCATTCATGAGAAATTTGCTTTCATAATTCAACCACCTTATACCAGGATCCACCTTCCACATTAGGAAATATAATTCAACATGAGATTCGGTGGGGACACGTATTCAAATTGCATCATCAATCTTTGAATATAAAGACATCCGCAGCAGGCTTTATCCAGCCAACTTCTTTGAGACTCTTTACACGGTTTGAGGTCTAGAGCATATACACTAAAATATTCATACTTCAAAAAGCAATAAAGTGGTATTATCATTTTTCCAAAAGTTACAGCAGTAGTTTAGGCATTCATAGCATGATGTAGTTCACATTTGCTACTGTTTCTATTCTATCACCATATTAACTGTTTCCTATACAATTCTGTATTCAGCCGGATTTCAGTTGATCACAAAACCATCCTTGTACTAGCTCTTTGCTAGTGTTATTATTCTGCTGTAGAAAGTATCCTTGAACTGGAAACAGTCCACGATCGAGTATCGAGTCATTCAACACTATCAATTCCTGGGTGACTTTTTGAAAAAGTAGTATCTCTTGTTGCAAGAATTCCTGCATCTGTGAGTCCATGTCTCTCACTGCAATTGGATGGAAGTGGTGAATTTCAGCCAAAGTGGCCAAAGAAAACCTGTTCCTGTGATTCTGACGTCATCAGCCTCTGCACCTCTGTCTTCCCTTCTGCCACATGTTGCCTGCTGTCCGTGACTTTGGTAAGAGCTTCCTTGTGTATGTGGATGATGTCCAGGATGTTGGTCTGGTGTCCCTGAGACAGCACTAACAGGTCCATGGCTGGGTCCAGGTCCTGCCTGGACTGATTGGCAAAGAGCTCACTGAGAGTGTGGAAGGCATTTATACTGAAGTGGATGGCCTGGTCCAGCTCCAAGGCCTGACTGAGGCTGAAGAAGAACTGGCAGCCTTCTGATGCTCTTTCTTAAAGCCTGTCACCACTCATTGGCTGTGAAGCTGAGCTGAGTGCCCTGTTGTCCATCTTCTTGGTGAAGCACTTGAAGCCGTCAATCTTGCTCTCCCACTCCTAAAGGTTGAGTGTCACCCTGGGAGTGGGCTCAGGGCCAGGAAGAATCTGGCACTCACCATCTCATCCTTCTCAGCCTTCCTCTTGCCCTGTCTCCAGGCTGCCTCTTCAGTCCTGGTGGGGTACATCAGGAAGTGACAAAAAATGTGGCACTGTGCCTGCACCCAGAAGCTGGCTGTGTGGTTCATCTACCAGATTGGGCCCTTTCTGCCCTTGAACATAGATCCCACTTCACCATAGATGCCTTCCAAACTGTCAGTGAGCTCTTTGCCAATCAGCCCAGGCAGGACCTGGATCCAGTCATGGACCTGTTAGTGCTGTCTCAGGGACACCAGGCCAACATCCTGGACATTATCCACATACCCAAGGAAGCTCTTACCAGAGTCCTCCTCAAGATGGCCTGTGGTCTGCCTCTTGGCACCCGAGAAGGCTACAGTGCTGTAGGAGCCCCGATGCACGGACTGGAGCCCCAAAGGCAGCGCACACCCTGTTCCTGAGCCTGCTGCTCGTTTCCTCTATGTGGCTCCATTTGCAGCACATTTGTTGCACTGAGGCCTGTGCATACCAGACAAAGCCAAGCTGGCTCAAAGAGCAACCAGCCACCTCTGCAAGGGTGTGCCAGGAGCCGGTGGACCAGCCACCAATGTCACTCCCTGCCAGTCAGGGTAAATCAGTTCTTCTGCCCTGGAGGTAGAGCCCCAGTGCCATCTGCTTTTCCTCAGGCCTCCACTCCATCAGCTGTCAGGTGGTGGTCACTCAGGCTGTGGGAACCTGGCCATCCCTGTTTCCTTGAGTGGGGGAGGTTGGTGGCTGCTCCACCTGCTCCTGGCACACGCTTGCAGAGGTGGCTGGTTGCTCTTTGAGCCAGCTTGGTCTTGCCTGGCATGCACAGGCCCCAGGTACTGAGAAGCTGCTCTGAGTGAGCTTGTCTTGGGCCAAATTCTAAGTCTGGCCAGGGCCACAGAAGGCCGAGTCCCCTGGGTGGTAATCCTGGCTGCTGCAGGGAGGCCCATGGTGCCCCTGCCCTCCCAGGGCTCAGGATGAGGTCCGACTGGGATGGGACCTTTTAGGTATGGGACTTTTGCCCCAGGAGGGGGCCTCTGTCACACAGGTTGGGTGAGAAGATGCATGGCATGCTGCTGGCTGCCAGGTCTGTTGGGATGCACGTTCACCCTTCCCTCCAGGGACCTCAAAGTGACCAGCTTCCCCTTTAAGAATGACTTCCCAAGGCTCAGGAGCCATCTGGTGCTGCAGGGCAGCTGGCCACATGCTGCCCTGGCTTCTTCCATGTTGTGCTGGTCACTAGCCACCAAGGGGTTCAGATGCAGGCACAATGCAGGACGGTTGTCTCTGGACCTGTGTCTTGGTTATCATGGAGCCAGATTGGGCCTGGTGACAGGGCCTGATCGGGTTGTCCTGGGTGGTCACGGAGGTGATCAGAAAAGATGCAGAATGGAATTGCTGCAAGGATGAATGAGATGACTGTCAGCAC